>ML828080.1:0-33734 GCA_009831015.1 Picea engelmannii | reverse complement strand
GAGCCTCTCTCCCCTAGGGTTTCATCCTTGAGGCCTTGCCATAGCAACACCTCAAGGTTTAACCTTCTTGTCCTTAGTCTTACTATTATCACTTGATCCTTCAGCTCTTGCGTCCTCCTTTTGACTCCATATGCCCTAGGAACACACTGATCTAAGCCCTAGTGTGATCTCAAAACAACTTCTAATACTTTGAACAAACCCTAACTTTACTAACCCCTAGCCTAAGACTAATCTTCTAACCCTATTTGTTGTCGTCATCTTTTGTTATAAACACCTTTGTGCAACTATCGTTTTACTTTCAAAGCAATTGAATGGTTGGTTAAGGCATTATCTAATGAAGTGTTAATTTGTTACATTGAATGCCAAGTTTCTTTAGCATTTATTGAAGAAGTGATATTGTAACTATTGCTATCGTACAAACATTGACTTCGTCAATATTTATTGTTCAATTGCTTATTATCAGAAAGGTCATTGATTATATGAAGTACTAACCAACAAGCAAGCTTGCATATGGATCGTTTTATTGTTGCTTTGTCTCGGGCAGGTGATCTTATTGGTTATTACTTCTGGTTATCTTTATTGGCTATAAGACGAACTTTCTGATCAGGTGGTGACTTGTAAGGGGGATTACTATCACTTAGCCTTGCTAAACTTTTTCCTTCTCAAAACCCCAGGTCACCAGGGAAGTCTCCCTTGGGCCTTACCTCCCTAAATAGAAAGAACCTTCCCATCGAGGTGACAGTGGGTGGAATTGGTTCAGTTACGCCATTTTGATATCTTTTCATCCATCTTTTATCCTAACTACAAACTGTGCGATAACAGGGTGTACACACCCATACTTCTCCTAGAAACCCTTGCAAAAATGACTTATAAAATTAGCAAATAAGATGAAGCTTAATGGAGGGTGTATACAACATACTCCTCCTAGGGTTTCAACCAACAATGACCAAGAATAAGCAAGAAAGAACTAACAAATGCAGATTTTCCTTACCAATTCCAAGAAAGAGAGAGAGATCAAACCCTAGTTCACTAAGAAAATTACCATCCAAGAGCAAGAACATAAGCCTTCAAGAGGGGTGCACCACTTTAGCTCAAGCATTCACCAAGAAACATTTGCACGAGAGAGAGATATCAAAAATTCCCAAGAGGGCGCAAATTTCAGCCAATATGTTTTCTCACAATGGGAGAGCTATGATAAAATGAAATAGAGATGATCTCTATTTATACAAATCCTCTAAAACATAATTTGTCCACATTCAAAGGGTAAACCACAAGAAAAGGGGACGACAACCGTTACTCTTGCCCCTTTGCCAAAATAACATTTTTTAATTCATAATTTGCACATAAGATAAACCCTAGAAACATGACATCACCCTCTTGGGGCAACGTTTTGGCACTTTTATGTCAAGTTGTTGGGTTGGAGATGAGTGTGCTAGGCCTCCAAAGGCCAAATGTCTTCAAGGTAAGCCTATCCTCCATGATCCAAAGGCTCCCTCCCTCAAAACACACCAAGTGCCTCCAATCACCACCCAACCCTAGCCCTAGGGAGACGTCAAGCCCTTAAAGGTGACGTTTTAGCCTCCAAAGGCAAGTTGTTTGGCTTGTAGTGGCTAGGTGATATCCTCCAAGGTGTCGTCTAGGCCTCCAAAGGCATGTCATCATCATCCAGTGTGTGGGCCCTGGTATCCAACCTGTGGGCTTCAATCCCCAAGGAAGTCGAAGCTAGGATTTTTCTTCCAAAACTATCCACCAAATAGGTCCTGCAAAGACAAATGAATAGGGCCTCCAAGGATCTTAAGTCAAATGCATCATGATGAGTAATTCAAATCAATAAAAGAGCCATCCAAGCACGTACATACAAACTACCTTGTCAAAATAAACAAGTGCTCAATGACCCTATGCAATTTTCCAAGTTTAGGTATGGGAGGGTTGACAAAGCGACCTATTGGGTGAGTCGTACCTCAAGTTTAGGGGTGTTTCCCAAGGGAACCTCTTTCTAAGTCATTTGGATGAGGTGTCATGGATGGGGGGAAGACTTTTGGGCATGGGGTTCATGACATACAAGGGGTTGTAGTGTCTCATTTATGGGTGCCTTTGTAGAGGGTGTGTTGCACCTTTGTTTTCAATGCATCATTTTTCCAAGCCCATTCATTGCCATTAATAAATTAAGGTCCAAACACTTGGTACTCCCTAGGGTGAATTGATTAGCTTGGGGGGGCAGTACCAAAGTGCACTTGAAGGGAGAAGTACACATAGTGTCATTGGGGTATAGTCTAGCTTGTAATGCACTTTGTGTAAATCCCTTAATCAAGTGGGACATTTATGTTATGTGTTTGCTTTTGCAGGTCTTTGATTTTTTAGGAGAAGTGTTTCATTTCTCTCAAGACCTCTTTGGGTGAACATCTGGAAGGTTCATAATTAAGATTTTATCTTTTTCCATCCATCTCTCGTCTGGGCCTTCAGCCCCTTCTTCTCATGAAATGAAGGACAACCCCTTCTTGGGTCAGTACACCCAAAAATCCCAAAAGGTAAGGAGATGAGGGGATGAAGTGTGGAAAGTGACAAGTATGGTCGGGAATGGCACAATGAATTGTCAAGAGGATCTCCTAGTAGCAAACCTATCCCTAAGGGTGACCCACTTACTAGGGCGCAATGTCAACCACCAAAGTGAAACAAGGCAAAGAGCATAATGTCCAAGCAAAAGTTACATAATCAAAAGCAATAATAGATGCAACAAACTCAAATGCCCCAATTATTGAAATGACACTCACCATAATACGCGACTTGTACCTCATGGAGAAAGACCCAATGTCTTATGGAAGCCAGCTGATGTGGTGGATACTGTTGTGATGAACTTGGATATGTGGTGGCGAGGTGGGTCTCTGTTTGTGCAAGTGGACATTGTTGGTCAAGCCATCTCTCAATACTCCATGTCTTCAACCTGAGGGCCTCAAGACATCATCTCCTTAGTTATCCCTAGGAGTTGGGGATAACAAACCATACACCAGATTCTCCACTGGAACTAGTTCTATTATCTTACAAAGTTGTAATTGATTGCACATACTTGAATTTAAAAAGATCTCTCAAAATTGTTCATCTTCCACTAGATACATGTTCCACGCCATCCATTATTAACCGGCATAGATCCATTTTGACTCTGGATCTATCATGTGCTGAGAGGGATCAAATCCCTCGAGGTTCCAACCTCCTTTTAGGGTGCAAAACTTGAGGAAAGGTTTGCACCTCAAGGGATTTGATCCCTCTTGGTGCATGATAGATCCTGAGTCAAATATCTATGTTGGTTCCAATCACGAGCAACAACGTGAAATTTTTAGATGATAATCATTATGTATATGTATATTTTTTAGACGAACTTGATACTTTGAAATTTACATCATCACGAATCTGAATAATAACAATGTTTAGGGATGTTGAATAATAAAAAAAATGGGATGATTAAGATATTGAATGACATATATACTACATCATATCAATAAGAAGTGACATGAGGAAGATATTGAATGACTCATATATTACATAGTAATTGATCTCAATCTGTCTTCTTCAACTTTTCTTTTAGATCCACCCACACACTTTTCCATCTTTTCATATCAATCATATGGAAATGGAGGTTGAAATCGAAGACCATACAAAGCTTTAACTTGATATATTGCAGTAAAAGTGAGACTTTGCCGCTTTGTCTTTTCAATATTAATAGTTTTCTTCTGTAATGTCAATCCATAGAACTTATGGATTGTTAATCCCCAAGCAAGTCTAAATGGAATTTGTCTGTTATTACCTCTTTCAATAGGTATACTAGGAACAACATGAGGAAATAATTCATCCCATAGAACTTCCACATAGTTATCAAATTTTACTAAAACACATGTGGGAGGTTTAGGAGGGGATGTGTTGATGTTTTGGTAGTTGCGAGAGGTATTAACCTCCATGTGTGACCTTTGACTTAGAATAGAATATTCCGGAAGCAAGTGAACCATTAAACAAATGTTAGAAAACCCTAGGAGAGAAGTCTTCCTCAAGAGAAATAATATTAAAGTAATAGATACATCCAGAAGGAGAAGTCGACCCCAATCAACTGGACAATTTAGTATAAATAGGAAGTTGCCTAGTTCATTTGTAGGTACTCACTTAGCAAGTGCACAAGTCTAGAAGACTACAGTTGTAGCTAGAGGCGCGCAAGTCTAGGAGCAGCAACTACAGCTGGAAGGGGCGCAAGTCTGGAAGAGTAGTGTAGCAGTTGTGAGTATTTCTCTTGTGCGCTTTTATCGGAGAAAAGGTATGTTCTTCTTGTATGGTTATTGTGTTACTGCTGCAACAATTGTGGCTAGGGTTTATCTGTTGGTTTTGGAGTAGGCTTGTCGAAATTATTCTATGTAAAGGTTATTGTGCTCGGGGGTGGAATATGTGAATGCCTAAGTCCCCTGACACGTCCCTTATTGGCCAAGTGTCTGTATTCGCAGTGTCATTGTGATGACACGATACGGTACATGTCAGACACCACTTCAACTTGTGTCACGAGGTAATGACATGCCAACAAATCGTGTCGTACACCATTCTAAGGACGTGTCACAATTTTATGACCCGTGTCCTTCATAATGCAAGCTGCAAGAGGTTAAAAATGGTTTTGTTCTTGTCTTTTAGTTTTTTCATTATTTTATATGCTCGTGGAGGAAGTCAGATTTCATCATTTCAGCCATCGGTTGTCGGAGTTCATGATGTATCATTGATCAATATCTACTATGATCTATCAATATTTTGTTTATTTCGGTCATTTTTAACTTATATATATATATATATATATATATATAATGTGTCCCCTGTGTTCTGATTTCGATGGTCTCCTTGTCCGTATCGGATACTCGTATTCCCGTTTCCTCTGTGTCTTCGTGTCAAGTGACTTAGGTGAATGCCTATGGTTGGGTGACAGTGATGTGACATTGTCTATGGTTAAATGAGCATACCAAAATTTTAACATGGTATCAGAGCTGGTTTCAATCATAACAGTCTAATCGTTGGAAGGAAGGTCCTCACTTTCCCCCATTGTCAAGCTTGTTGAGCACTTACATAACCCACTAAAAGAGTCTCCTAAGTAGGACACATCTTTTCCCTGGATTAGATCTGCAAATTTCTGAAGTTGAGAAATTAGGGTTTCCTCATAAAACCATAGGTCTGCAATACCAGTTACAGTTGCGATGCTAGTTCCTTCGTCCCAGTTGTAGTGCCAGTTGCAATGCCATTTGCAACACCAGTTCCAGTACCAATTGCAGTTCCCTAGTGAAGTTTCTGTAAAACATTGGGCCTAATTTTTGGTTGTCCCAGTGCACCTTACCCTAGCGCATCTCCAGCTATATTCATATTGCAAGTTGGAGAACCTATAAGTTTTTGGACTCATCATTGTTTGTCGTTGTTTCCAGAGGTATGTACTTGTATATGATTAAACTGTATCACTAATATTGAGGGTGTTTGTGGGAGAAGGGATCTTTTGTCCAAACAATAATCGAAGATCCAGAGGGATCTCAGATCCAACACATTTAGAGGAACAATGCACTCCAGGTTTGATTGTTTTGATATGCCTCTAGCTGTTATGGAATTATTGTGATCTTCTGAACATCTAGTTGTATTTTGATCTATTGAAGTTATGATTATCATACTAACCTTTGGTCAAAGTTAAATTTATAAGCTAACTCTAGTCAAAGTATTAGATTGATTAAGGTTGAGATTTTCAAGTCTCCTTGCATTATATTCCGTAACTCAGATTTCTGTCAAGAAAGCATATTGTTTTAGTACAGGGGACATGTTGGAGAGAATAAAAGAAACAACACTCATTCTTGAAGATAAGACTCCAGGTTCTAGGTTTGATTGATTAAATTGATAAGTTTCCAATTTGCACATATCAAGTTTGATAATTGTCACATTACAAGTAAACACTATAGTTGTGACAACAATCCTTGAAAGGTTCTATTACTGCTAGATGCAATGAATACTTGGTAGCATGTGAGTACTATTGATATAAATGCTTATTGTACTTGTTTGCAAGATGAACTAACTATCTCCTCTAGGAGATACTCCTTGTTTTGTTTCCAGGTAGGTCACCTTGGTAATGATATGTTGATTACCATGAAATTGTCTTTTATTCTTGTCAGCATAGACATGTTTTTATGAAAATGCTATTGTATTGGAAATACCTTTTCTCTTGTTGCTCTTGTCTCGAGCAGGTTACCATGAAGGAATGATTGGTCACAACACTAGAAGAGTGTTGTTCCTCTTTCTTATTATTGCAATTTTATTTTGGCTCTTGTTCCAGGCAGGTCACAAATGAGAGCTCTGAGAAGGAGATACTATGAAGATTGTTTTCGTTATTGTTTTTATTATTATTATAAGAGTATTATTCTTGTCTATTGTTTTCCCTTGTTGTTGGTCTTGTTTCGGGCAGGTCACGATGATAACTCTGAGGTAAGTTATAGTGACGGTCGCAGGAGGCAACATATTAGATGGTCTCTAGTTTGAGGAGACATGGAGCAGACTACCCAGATAAGAAGGTGTATACTTGACCGCATATATCCATGTAATGAAGAAAAAAGAGGATGAAGAAGGGTACTTTTGCGAGATACTGAGTATCTCTTATGGAGATTGATTGTAAGGAGTAGAAGGCTCTAAATATGATCGAACGAATCCCTCTAGTACATTTTATCACTCTTCAGATCATCAAGAAGAATTAGTAGAGCTAGAAGGGCCTACCCAGATTCGTTGTAGTAACCAGGAAGAAACCAACATGGTCCCGTGACACTTTGTAGGATGTAAAGACATATAGCTTTGATAAGCCATATCATTAGGAGTAGATGGCTCCACCAGTGGTGAGGTAGGGGACCACACTTAATAACATCTCAAAAGGAGCTAGAGTTCATAGGGAGTCATCCCTCACGATCCAGTAGGGAGGAGCAGCCTCCCCAGGACCATTCATAGGATACTTCAGAAGAAATCATCGCACACAGGGGGAGAAGATGGCTCCGAAGATTATATAGACTCACAGGGATTTAAGCTTCAAAGGGAGCATGGAGACTCAGAGTGAGCGTGATTTTAGAGAAAGTCAGTGGCTTAGAGACTTTCATTCAGAAAGCATTCCTCCTTAGATTCATATGGTAGAGAGAAACGTCTTCCGGGACTGGCGGACATGTGCCATGAGTTGAGGAGGCTAGATCGAAGATTCAAAGGCTTCGAGGAGATATGAGACCTCCTGGGAAGACTCCCTTGTTTTAAAGACAGAGGAGGAAGCCAGTCATAAGGATCGGAATATGGATATTTTTCCTTGAGACCAGAAGGGAAGTCAATGGTGACTTCCAAATTGATCTACAAGATCAAAAATGTTGTTGATGGCAGTATAGAGATGTACAAAGCCTGATTTGTGTCCAGAGGATTCTCCCAACAAGAGGGAGAATATTATGACGAGACACTTGCTCCAGTAGTCAGAAGAAGTGTACATAGAGTAGACATAAGATACAGGCCTATGCAGGCACCCAGGGCATGATATCCCAGATCAGACAATTTTCTGATGAGCTTGGGCTTTACCAAGTGTAAAGAAAATTCCAACCTTTACTACAAGGTTGTGGATGGTGGACCAATGATATTACTATTAAATGTGGATGGCTTGTTTCTAACAGGAGACAAGAAGCTCATAATTGAAAGTAAGAGGAAGATTGCTACATAATTCAAGATAAAATACTTGGGTATGATGCATTATTTCTTGGGTCTAGAAGTGTGGCAGAAACCGGATGAGATTTTCCTATGCCAAGGAAAATATGTTGTAGAGATTTTGAAAAGATTTAGAATGATGGATTGTAAAGCCATTCCTACACCGATGGTGACGAATCTAAATTTATTGAGTGGTACATCTTCAGAGACAATGGATGCTACCGTGTATAGACAGATGATTGGCTCGTTGATGTACTTAACGAACACAAGGACATATATATGTTTTGAGGTGAACACATTGAGTCAGTATATGGTTGAGCCGAGACGTGTTCACTTGATTGCAACAAAACATGTGATGAGGTACCTAAAGGGTGTAATTGATTATGGACTCGGATATGCTTCAGATTGTGAGATAAGCCTGCAAGCATTTACTAATTTAGATTGGGCTGGTAGTGTTGCAAACCAGAAGAGTACATTTGGATGTTGCTTCAGTATGGGATCAACTATGATCTCATGGTTCAATGGGAAGAAGACTAGTGATCAGGGGATCAAATTTTGCTCAATTTTCAAAGTGCTCGGAATGCGACGAAAACAGTGCCATTGCGTCTGTCTCGTCTTCCTGATTCCGGCGGTATATTTACTTTCTCAAACGGAGTCCGTATGGAGAAGATATCGTGATCTGTTCACCAAGCCAAACAGGCAAATTTTTTGGATGCTGACTGTACCTGTCCGTACAGTCCGTACAGTCTGTACGGTGATGTGGCAGGACCGTACAGGTCGTACGGTGATGATGTGACAATTGTTTATTTCTTGGTTGCTGGCGAATCGGGTGGTGACACGTGTTCGGTTGGTGGCAAGTAATATGATGACACGTGGCCCAATCCATGGGCGCCACGTGTCCCCCTCATTATTGGTTTATTTGGTTGTATAAAATTGTATTGGGAGTCTGCGGGGTTCGACCCCCGAACCTCCCCCCACACTAACGCCTTCGCGAACCTTCACTAGCCATTACACCACCGTTTGTTCCTTGTTATCATTACGGGAAACATTACATTTATGTTTAATGTGTTGTATATCGGGCGGGGGGTCAGGCCGGGGCTAAGCCCCGACCCGTGGTCGTTTTGATTCACATATGACCCAACACATATTTTATAGCCCGACCGTTTGGCGCGAATTGTATTGTATTTTATATATAACATATACCAATGTGTACGCACGGGGTTTGAAACCAAGACCCGTGGTTTCATATATATAACCGTGTGTTAAATGTTGGCGTGGGTTTTAAACCACATGTGACCCCAAACCGGAAGTTGCACGGTTATAACGGGTATAACCACCATTTTCCAACGCGCGAGGTCACATGGCCATATGCCCAGGTGCCGAGGCGGTTAGGGACTGGAGGTGCCTTAACCGTCCTACGGTTTGCACCGTTGGTGCGGTTGCACCCGGTGCTGGGTTTTTTGCGCTTAAATGAGCGTGTGAGCCAGGTTTGTTCAAGGAGGGTGCGAATTGTAGAACCAGAGACAACAAACTTGAAGAGGGAGACTTCCAGGAGGCCCAACTTCTTCATTTTTCGACCGATTGAGGTGTCGAAAGAGCCCAGACAGGGGTTTTGGGACACTGGGAAGCCATTAGAGCAGTCGGTTTGTCAATTTGAGCATTGTAAGACATGTTTTTGAGCACTTTTTGAGCAATTAATAATAATGATCCATTGGAATCTAGACCAGGAGATGTAGCCCAGAAGAGGGGTGAGCTCCTTTATCAATTGTTGTGCAAATGTGTTTATGTTCTATGTTTATGCTGTTGTCTATGTGTATTTTGCATAAGTAATCCTTAATTTATGTGTTTCAAATTGATCATGTTGCTTTAAACACATAACATTTAACTTGCAATAATTATTCAAGTTTTTCAAGTCTTCTTCAATTTTAGATCAACTAGTGTGGTGCTCAACACGACTGAGGCAGAGTATATAACAACGTGTTCAGCTAGCAGTGAAGCAGTGTGGCTTCGAAAGCTGCTTACAAGATTGTTTGATATCGAGTTAGAGGCGACTTGTATATGATGTAACAACTAGAGTTGTGTGGAGTTGATCAAGAACCTAATGTTTTCCAAGCATATCAAGATCAAGTACCATTATATTAGAGATATGGTGTTGAAGGGAGTAGTGAAGCTCCAATATGTCGCTACAGATGAGTAGATAATAGATGTGTTGACCAAGCCTCTATCAAGGGTGAAGTTTGAGTACTTCAGGGAAAATCTTGGAGTGGTTCAAAAGGAATTCCCAAGGTAGCAGGAAGTGTTGTGTTCCCCAGATAGCGGGAAGTGTTCCCCATGCAACAGGAAGTGTTGTGTTCCCCAGGTAGCGGGAAGTGCTGCGGAAATGTGATGAATTATAGATGTGACTCCAGGTAGCAGTGTGGCATAGAGTGGACATAAAGTGGTTCATGATCAGGCACTGACTGTGGCACTAGTTAGGGTGATGTGTATGACTACTCGAGTGAAAAATTCTGGTACGTCGAGTTACTGCTACTCCAATGAAAAATTTTGGTACGTCGAGTTACTGCTACTCCAATGAGAAATTCTGGTACGCAGAGGGATACTCCAATGAAAAAGAATGGTATGTCGAGTTACTGCTACTCCAGTGAAAAAGTATGGTACGCAGGGGGCTACTCCAGTGAAAAATTCTGGTACGTCGAGTTACTGCTACTCCAATGGAAAATTATGGTACACAGAGGGCTACTCCAGTGAAAAATTTTAGCACGTTGAGTTACTACTACTCTAGTGAAAAATTCTGGTACACGGATTGCTACTCCAATGAAATAGTCTGGTACACACGTTACTGATTGTGACACCAGTCAACATGACCTCTCGCACAAGGTTAGCATATGCCATGCCTTCGGGGCTGGTTAGTTACCCGACTTTTCAAGTTGGTGGGCCAACCTGTGTGGTTGGTGTTTCCTAGCCTTGGGCTAGATGGGTAGTGTGTGCACACTGCATCTCTTAATCCTTGTGATTAGATGCTTGGTCACTGTGGACCGGTTTCCTGGTGTTCCAACTAGAGGTTATTGGTTCTTTGAACTAGATGTCAGATTTTGTGTGAGTTGACGTGTTACTAGTTCTTTATGAACTAGATGTCATATTCTCTGTGAGTTGGCTAGTTACTAGTTCTTTATGAACTAGATGTCAGATTCCGTGTGAGATGATGAGTTACTAGTTCTTTATGAACTAGATGCCAGATTATGTATTAGCTAGTGAGTTGTAGTTGCCCAGACTTCGCTTGGATTGGGTAGTAGCGCAGTTTTGTGTAAACTGGCTCAACTGCATATTCCAGAGCCTGTGCGACTATGATGGTGATACGTGTGACATGATCTGTTTGATCATGAGATAACCTGTGTGTCTATGCTACTTGTTACATGATCTGTTTGATCGTGAGATGGCCATGTGGCCATGCTACGTGTTACATGATTTGTTTGATCATGAGATGGTTGTGTGGCCAAACTACTTGTGACATGATCTATTTGATCATGAGATAGTCTGTGTGGCTATGCTACTTGTTACATGATCTGTTTGATCATGAGATGGTCGTGTGGCCATGCTACTTGAGACATGATTTGTTTGATCATGAGATAGGATGTGTGGCTATGGTGATGCTACCTATAGACTGGTCTGCAAGACCATGTGAGTCTTTCCCATGCCATGTGAGATGGATGGATATGTTTGAGACGACTACATGAAGAAAATCTTAGTTAATACCTCCCTAACTAAGAGGGAGTGTTGATGTTTTGGTAGTTGCGGGAGGTATAAACCTCCATGTGTAACCTTTGACTTAGAATAGAATATTCTGGAAGCAAGTGAACCATTAAACAGATGTTAGAAAACCCTAGGAGACAAGTTGGCCTCAAGAGAAACAATATTACAGTAATAGACATATCCAGAAGGAGAAGTCGGCCCTAGTCAAATGGACAATTCAGTATAAATAGGAAATTGCGTAGAATTTGTACACACTCACTTAGCAAGTGCGCAAGTCTAGAAGACTGTAGTTGTAGCTAGAGGTGCGTAAGTTTGGGAGTAACAGTTATAGCTAGAAGGGGTGCAAGTCTGGAAGAGCAGTGTAGAATTCATGAGTATTTCTCTTGTGCTCTTCTCTTAGAGAAAAGGTATGTTCTTCTTGTATGGTTATTGTGCTGCTGCTGTAGCAGTTGTGGCTAGGGTTTATATGTTGGTTCCGGAGTAAGATTGTCGGAATTATTCTAAGTAAAGGTTAGTGTGCTCGGGGGTGGCATATGTGAATGCCTATGGTTGGGTGACAGTGATGTGACATTGTCTATGGTTAAACAAGCATACCAAAATTTTAACAGGATTTTCCGGGATTATACACAATATGTTCAACTATCCCAAGGGCACCATTGACAAGTCCTGCATTAGTCCATAAGTTTGAAGTAAGCATAACCCTAACTCCAATTGTTGAGAACACACTTATACTGAGAGGGGGGTGTGAATTAGTATAAGGATATCTTTTTTTTTTTAACGTTCATAAACCATAATGAAGCAATCACATAAATGTAACAAGAAGAAGACATAATATTTAACGTGGAAACTCTTTCAGGAGAAAACCACAAAAACTTATTTTTATAAATTTGTAGGCACCAACCTACGATTACAAATGTTTGTAGGGACCAACCTACTAGAGACACCAATCCCCACTATTGTTTGTAGGAACCGACCTACAAGAGACACTAATCCCCTCTATTTTTTGTAGGCACCGACCTACTGGAGACACCAATCCCCTCTGTTGCTTGTAGGCATCGACCTACAGGGGACACCGATCCCCTCTGTTGTTTTTGTCTTCTCCAAATCTGTTATGCACTTGCTACTTCTGCTTTCGCTCTGTCTTCACAAGATTTTATTGTTTCTTCTAATTCTTCCTCAGATTTTCCTTTACAAGTTTTGCTTGCTAGAACGCCAGATCTATTTTCTAGAACACTGGATCTAATCTTCGCTAATATTTGATCGTCGCTTCTTGAATGATATTTAATTGTTACTCCTCAAATGATATGGATAGGAATATTACATTTTCACCCCACACATTTGTTCTCATAACCTCTTCTCCATTTATACTTTTCCATAAGTTTTACATGAAAAGTCATGTTCATTTGAAAAGACACGACTTTTATTAAATAATAATTAATTTTCCCCCTTTTTTATTTTTAATTCACTTTTTAACATACCATGGGTAAAATACCACCATGGGTTTTAAATCCATATGCAAATACCATGTGCACTTTCACTTTTACCTTTTTAAATCAATTTTCATGTTTACTCCACTTTTATGTAAACTTCACTTTCACTTTTACCTTTTTTTAATCCACTTTCATGTTTACTCCACCACTTTTACTTAAAATCCACTTCCACTTAACTTTTCCACTTTTGTTTTTATTAAAGTCACATTTATATTTGAATACTTACTTACCTTAGACATCAATGACAATAATTTATTCAACAACCTCCCCCTTTGTCATTGATGACAACCCTGTACTAAAAACACATCATCCTCCAGAAATAGAAAAAATTCTCCCTTGTATGCAACTCTCCCTATCTATAATTCTCCTCCCCCTATCTGCAACTTGTTGAAATATTGTAACTACAAAGAGTATTCTATTTATTATTGAGTCATTATTCATTAGATCAATCCCCTTTTGCGGATTGATCATGTTGGACATTGTAATTGACCAAATCCCCTTTTGAGGATTGGTCAAACCCTAATTGTATTATGCAAATTAATAAGTCACACCCCAGGCCTAATTAAAGTGGTTTTAACCACTAAGAAGACAAGTTGGCCCTGCCCAGTGAAGAGACACCTTTTCAACGCTTGCTAGCTAGTATAAATAAAGGAGGCTAGCGCCTCATTTGTTCACTCACTCATTCACTCATCAAGTGCGCAAGTTTGGTAGCTGCAGTTGGGAGAAGAAGAAAGAGAGAGGCACATTGCTCAGTGTTGGATATTCTCTAGTGTTTTGGTTTATTGTCTTGGCATTGTATTGGCTATCTATATTAAGGAAGTTTTGTTGGGTTTTCTCCCCCATGAGGGTTTCCCAGGATAAATGTTGTGTATCTTGTGATTGTGTTTCTCTCAGTGATCCTACCTATGTTATTGTTATCTAGTAAATTGACAAGAAACCTAATAATAGCTCAAAACTTAACATGGTTTCAGAGCTAAGCTGAAGAGAGCACCTTTCGCTGGATAAGCAAAAACATCATTGTTGTCGTACAAGAAAATTAGGGCTTTTTGTTGGAAAGGAAGTTTTTCCTAAAAACCATCTAGAAAAATGTGCCCTACCGTAGTGAATATTTTCGCAGCTTGAGCACACCTTTTCAATGGACAGAGCCTCTGAAAATTCAAACCCTAGTTTTTGACTGGTACTAGAAAAACAGAAGTACCAGAAAACCAGAAAAAACCAAGAAACCAGAACCGGTACCAGAAGTACCACTCCAGATTTTTGCAAGCTCAGTTCAAGGGGTTAAATTTGGATTTTCAAAAATCTCACTGCACCATCTTACTCGCCTCAGCTCAACGCATCTAGCCCCTGGATTAGAATTTCAAAATTTGAAGTTTGAAAAATTAGGGTTTTCTCATAAAACCCTAAGTTATAGTTAAAGTACCAGTTGCAGTTACAGCTGCAGTTCTAGTCGCGGTGAAAGATTTTGTAAAGTGTTGGCCAATCTTAAAGTTGAAACAACTCTGAAGTTTTGAAGGTTTGTTACCTATCACTGCTGCCACTGGATGGTACCACCACCTGCCAATACTATCAGAGGTATTTACTTACATATGTTTCAACTGTATTATTCTAAGGGGTACTTGCAGGAGAAATTATCTCCTATCATAGATCCAGAAGGATCTTAGATCCAACATACTCAGAAGATTAATGCACCCCGGGTTTGATTATCTTGATATGCATCTATTTGTTATGACATTATTTTTACCTTATGAACATCTAGGTGGTATGTTGAAATCATACTAACCATTAGTCAAAATTATCAAGGCTGATTAAAGTTGAGTTTATAAAGCTTATTCTCCAACTTAGATTTCTGTCAAGATAACATATTGTCTTAGTATAGAAGACAGGTTGAAGAAAGCACTTGTCATCTTGAGTGAAGCAGACTTGAAAGAAAAGCAACAGACTCATTCTTGAGGACAAAACTCTAGGTTACAAGTTTGATTGATTAAGTTGATAAGATTCAAAGTTGCACATAACAAGTTGATAACTACCTCATTACAAGTAAACACCATAGTTGAGGTAACAGTCTTTGAAAAGTATTATACTTGGTAGCATGTGAGTATTATTGAGATGAATGCTTATTACCAGATATAACTAACATCTTCTCTAGGAGAAACTTCTTGTGTTGGTTCCAGGTTACCATAGAGGAATGTTTGATCACAACACTAGAAGAGTGTTGATCTCATTTCATATTGTATTTCTTACTTTTGATCTTTGTTTCAGGAAGGTCACAATGATAGCTCTAAAGGAGATACTGTAACGATTATTCGTGCTATTGTTATATTACTATTATCAAAAGAGTATTATTCTTGCATGTTGTTTTGTTGACCTTGTTTTAGGTCACAGGTGATAACCCTGAGGAAGTTGTAGTGAAGGTTGCATAAGGCAACATATTAGATGAGACATGAAGTAGACTACCCAAGTCGCGAACATGACAGTATACATCCATATACCAAAGAAGATGAAGAATAAGCTATTTTTGAGATCTAGAGTATCTCATATGAATATTGATTGTAAGGAGCAGAAGGATCCAAAGATGACCAAACATTAGAACAAGAACTCATTGAAGACTTGGTCAAAGGATAATGAATCCACCTTGAAGGGAAGCAGAACTCGTTTGAAGCATGACTCGGCCTTTCATATTTAGACTTGGTATTCAACACCAAGTATACCCCATCAGAGATGATGAAGTTCTTGTAGACTCAGAATAAATCGAGATTAATCCTAATCTCAGAAAGGATCATATGAAGAAACAACTTCGAGGACTGGGAGACAGATGCCATGAGAAGACAAGATCGTAGCTTCAGAAACTTCTAGGAGATATGAAATATCCTGGAAAGATTCTCTTGTTTCAGTGACAGAGAAGGAAGCTAGTTAGAAAATCTAGGATATAGTATGAGATGCAGGGGGAGCAATCCCCATATTTAAAATTGAGTGGCGGTTGGTGTAGTACATTAGTTGGGTCATGGAGACATGACTACAATAAAAGATAGAGTGAACTCCATGAAAGAAGAAGAGCTACTTTCAGTATCAGTTATTGAGCCACTCTTAGTTTCATATGAAGTTGTTCCCATGATGGAGTAGAGGCGTTACTCTTTGATTTCAATAGTCACAGTGAGAATGGAGAAACCATTCTCAGCTTCAGAGCAACTGCAGGTGCAGAGTCCCAGTTCCAGAAGGAATAGTTGCAAAAAGAGGAGAGGGCATACTCTCAGGCAGTGAGACAGATAGTGCTTTGCAGAGAGCACATAGAGCTAGCACATGATTGTGTAGATTGAGTTGCAACTGAGAAAATGTACCAGATTGGTACAATGTAATGTGAAAATTTGGTTTGAAGTTGAAGATAGAAAGACTCAGGTCTCCAGGTTGAAGAAATCTCCTAGAGCTTGATATGGAAGAATTGGCAGTTTCCTAACGAGCTTGGGCTTTACCAAGAGTAAAGCTTATTCTAACCTTTACCTCAAGGTTATGAATGATGAGCCAGTGATGTTGCTACTATATGTAGATGATGTATTCTTGACAAGATGAAGAAAATATCATCACATATTCCAGAAGAAGCTCACTACAAAGTTTGATGAAAGACCTAATGCATTATTACTTAGGTCTCGAAGTTTAGCAGAGCCCAAAGAAGATCCTCCTTAACCAAGGGAAGTATGTAGTTGAAATACTAGAGAGGTTTGATATGTTGGAGTGTAAATCCATGAACACACCCATGGAAACATATTTGAAGCTCTTGGTTGATACTTCGTCAGAATTCGTTGAGGCTACGTTATACAGTTAGATTATTTGTTCGGTGATGTATTTAACAAATACCAGGCCAGATATATGTTTTTCCTTGTGTTAGTATCTGGTATAAACCAAACATGTTCACCTTGATGATGCAAAACATGTGAGGAGATACCTTAAGGGTACGTTGGGTTTTGGTATCTTCCATACTAGAGATCGTTATTCAGATTGAGCTTGAAGTGTTTCTGATAGAAAGAGCACTTCACGATGTTGTTTTAGTCTGGGGTCAGCCATGAATTCATGGCAGAGTAGGAATCAATCCAATATTTCTCTCAACACGGAAGAAGCAGAATATATTGCAGCATGTTCTACCAGTTGTGAAGCCATATGGCTTCGAATGTTGTTAACATATCTATTTGATTTGGAGATGGAAGCCACCGTGATCCTATGTGATAACCAAAGTTGTATAAAAAATGTGTGTTCCATGATGAGTCGAAGCACATAGAGATCTTGTATCATTACATTCGTGATATGGTGGAGAGAGGAGCCTTAAAGCTCCAATATGTTGGCGCGGATGAACATGTTGGAGATGTGTTGACCAAGCCTCTGTCTCGTGTAAAGTTTGAGCACTTTCAAGACAAGATTGGTATAGTCCAAAAGGACATCCCTTGAAAGGGGGAATAGTGTTGATGATACTATTGTATCCTGACCAATAGCGGTTAGCTCAGTTAGGATTTTATATCCAGGGGACTGATCATCCCTGGACAGATCTCGAAGCTCCATAAGGACGGGTTGTCAGAGTACTTGTGCATGTATATGCTAGCTTTGGTCAGTAGTGGTAGCTCCGTTAGGATTTTATATCCTAGGGAATCTTTTGATTCCTGGGTAGATCCTTTGGATCTGTCAAAGTACCACAAGATGTTGATGCCAGCCTTGTACTGAAGATTTTCAGCTTCGTGTTGATGTTGTTGTGATGCCAACGTCATGCTGAAGATTTTCAGCTTTGTGCTGATGTTGTTGAGATGACAGTTTCATAATGAATATTTCCAGCTTTGTGCTGATGTTGTTGAGATGCCAGCTTCATGCTGAAGATTTCCAGCTTAGTGCTGATGTTGATGATACTCCAGCCTTTGTGCTATTATGTTGTTGTTGTTGATGTTGTATCAGCCTTATGTTGTTATTGATGATGATGATGTATTAGTGTTATACTAATCCATGTTGATGAAAATAATGATGATGCCACTTCAACTTGTTGTTGAAGATGATAATGATGATGCCACTTCATTTTCTTGTTGAAGATGTTGATGATGATACTCTAGCCTCATGCTCATGATGATGATGATGCGACTCTAGCTCCATGTTGTGAACGACGATGATGAGAAAAACTTTCGATGATTTATAGATTTTCCAATCAGTGTTCCAGATGCTTTTGATGTTGTTACCCTCTCTCTCTCCTGATGATGTTGTATTGAGTTGTGTTTGTAGAATAGCCTTCTTGTTAAGGGGGAGTGTTGAAATATCGTAACTGCAAAGAGTATTCTATTTATTATTGAGTCGTTATTCATTAGATCAATCTCCTTTTGTGGATTGATCATGTCGGGCATTGTAATTGACCAAATATCCTTTTGCGGATTGGCCAAACCCTAATTGTATTATGAAAATTAAGAAGTCGTTCCCCAAGCCTAATTAAAGTGGTTTTAACCACTAAGAAGAGAAGCCGTACATGCCCAGTGAAGAGACACCTTTTTAGCACCTTCCAACTATTATATATAAGGGAGTCTAGCGCCTCATTTGTTCACTCACTCATTTGCTCATCAAGTGCATAAGTTTGGTAGCTGCAATTGGGAGAAGAAGGAAGAGAGAGGCACATTGTTCAATGTTGGATATTCTCTAGTGTTTTGGTTTATTGTCTTAGCATTGTATTGGCTATCTATATTAAGGAATTTTTGTTGGGTTTTCTCCCCCATGAGGGTTTCCCAGGATAAATGTTGTGTATCTTGTGATTGTGTTTCTCTCAATGATCCTACCTATGCTATTGTTATCTAATAAATTGAAAAGAAACCTAATAGTAGCTCAAAACTTAACACAACTCTCCCCCTATTTGTGATTCTCCCCCTTTGACATCAATGGCAAAGATATGCTCCCTCTGAGTTGTGCTTCTTTACTAACAACAAGAGATGAATATCACTCCGAGCTTTTGTCTAAGATATTCAAATGTTTCTTTGGGAAGGAGTTTGGTAAAAATATCTGCAACTTGTTCCTTGGTGGCAATGTATTCCATCTTTACACTTAGTTCAACTACTTGTTCTCTTAGGAAGTGATACTTGATGGGAATATGCTTCGTCTTTGAGTGCATAATAGGATTATTTGAAATGTTGATTGCACTTGTGTTGTCACGGACGATTGAGATTGGTTGATCATATTCTACTTTGATATCTTGCAATGTTTGCTTCAACCAAAGAACTTGTGTGAAACATGTTGTTTCAATATACTTGGATTTTGTTGTGGATAGAGAGACTGAAGATTGTTTCTTACTCAACCAAAACACTAGGTTGTTTCCTAGAAAGAATGCTCCTCCACTTGTACTTTTTATGTCATCAACAATGTCTACCCAATCTATATATGTATATGTTGTTAGAGTAAAATCTTCACCTCTTGAGTACCATAATCTGAAGTCCAAGGTGCCCTTTAGATCTTTGAATATCCTCTTTACTGCTTGCACATGAGTTTCTTTTGGTGCAGCTTTAAATCCTGCAACCAATCTTATTGCTTGCATAATGTTTTTCCTTGATGTCGTCACATATATTAGGCTTCCAATCATTGACCTATACAATGTTTGGTTTGCTTCCAGATATTCATCATTTTTTCTCAATTTACAAGATGTGATCATAGGTGTGTTGATTTGATGTACAATCTTCCATTATGAATTTCTTCAACATTTCCTTGACGTACTTGGTTTGTGAAATGAATATGTCTTTATCAGATTGAGAAATCCAAGAAAGAATGACAGTTCACCAAGCATAGACATTTCAAATTCCTTTTTCATTTCTATTGCAAACTCTTGGCACATTTATTTCATATTGCCTTCAAAAATAATGTCATCTACATAAACCACAACATTCAATTGAATTTTTGTTAGTATATTGATGTAGAGATTACTGTCAACAATTTCTCTTTTGAATCCTTCTTGTTGTAGATATTTATCAAGTCTTGAATACCAGGCTCTGGAAGCTTGTTTTATCCCATAAAGTGTTTTATTCAATTTGCACACATAATCCTTATTTTCTGATAATAAGAATCCTTCTGGTTGTTCAATGCATACTTCTTCCTCTAAATTACCATTAACAAAGGCAGGCTTGACATCTATTTTAAGTTCTTGAAACATGCAAATGCCAAAAACATTCTGATAGCTTCTCTTTTAGAAATCGGAGCAAAGGTTTCTTCGAAATGAATATCTTCAACTTGAGCATAACCTTTACAAACCAATCTTTCTTTATTTATCGTTACTTTCCCATCTTCATTCAACTTGTTCCTAAAAACCCACTTGGTGCTAATTACATTTTTATTTTTCGTCCTTGGAACAAGTTCCCATGTTTCATTCTTCTCAATTTGATTATCTCTTGTTCCATAGCATCAATCCAATGCTTGTCTTCGTTGGATTCAGTAAAATTCTTAGGCTCTATTTTAGATAGCAAGGAGAAGTTTGCATATTGTAGTGCACTAGGTAGTCTTCTTCTTGTTTGAACTCTTGTATTTTTATCACCAAGAATTAGATTTTCCGAATGATTCTTTCGGACAAATCTAGATGGTGTATTTTGTATCTTGGCATTCTGTTTAATCTTCTTAATTTTCTTTTCCTTCTTCTCCTTTTCTTTCTTTGTAGTCTGGCTCATCTACTTGAACATTTACTTGTGTTTTCATATTTTGGTGCCCTACTTCATCAACTTTTACATTGGCACTTTCTACGATTTTGTGTAATGTTGTATTGTAGGATATGTAAGATTTGTTTCTTGATGAATAACCAAGAAAAATACCTTCATGATTTCTGGAGTCAAAGTTTCCAAAATCCTCATCATCTCTCTTTATGTAGCACTTGCTTCCGAAAACTTTGATGTATTTAATTTTTGTTGGTTTACCTTTCCATGATTCATAAGGTGTTTTGTTGTTGTTGACTATGATTTTCCCTCTATTCAGAATGTAAACAGTGGTGTTGAATGCTTCTCTCCAAAACATGTCTGATAGATTGGCTTCATTCAACATTGTTTTTTCCATCTCTTGTACAATTCAAATTTTTTTTCTACCACTCCATTCTGCTGTGGAATTCTTGCAACTAAGAAATGTCTTTTTATCCCATGAGTCTCACAAAATTCTTCAAATTCATTTGAGATAAAATCACCTCCTCAGTCTGATCTCAAACACTTGATTTTCAAATCAGTTTATGTTCAACCAAGGCTTTGAATGCTTTGAACTTCTCAAAAGATTCATAATTTTCTTTTGGGAACGTAACCTGTGTCATTCTAGAATAATCTTCAATGAGCAATATGAAGTAATTTTCACCTTGTAGACTTTATGTTCTTGTATGTCCACAAAGATCTATATGAATGAGTTCCAATGGCTTCATTGTTGAGTATTCCTTGATTTAAAGTTTGTTATTTTCTGTTTTCCATGTTGACATTGCTTGCAGAGAGTGTTTTGTTGAAATATTGTAACTTCAAAGAATATTCTAATTATATTTGAGTTAGTATCTTATAGATCAAATCCCCTTTTGTGGATTGATCATGTTGGGACTTGTATAAGACCAAATCCCCTTTTGTGGATTGGTCAAACCATATTTATATGGTGGTATTTGTAAAGTCGGCCCCTAGGGTTTATAAAGTAGTTTTAAACACTCTTTGAAGAATTCAACTCTACTAAGTGAAGAGACATAACCCTAGCACCTCCTCAATGAGTATTTATAAGTGAGGATGGCATCTCACTTGTTCACACACTCACTCATTCATCTAGTGCGCATCTTTTGAAGGCAGTTGCAGTTATAGGAGGAAGGAGAAGAGAGGCGCATGCTCAGTCCTAGTTTATTCTTGGTGTTTTGGTCTTAGTCTTGGCATTGTATTGGCAATCTTTTATTGAGGAAGTTTTTGTTGTGTTTTCTCCCCCATGAGGGTTTCCCAGGATAAAATGTTGTGTACCTTGTGATTTTGTTTCTTTCAATGATCCTCTTTATGTTGTTGTTTTGGAAATGCATTGATTTCTCTAGTAAATTGAAAATAACCTAATAAAAACATTAATAATAACATGGTTTCAAAGCTTGACTGAATAGAGCACATTTCACTGCGTATCTAAAAACCTCATTGTTGTCGTACAAGGAAATTAGGTATTTTTACTAAAGAGGAATTTCTGACCAAAAACTCTCTAGGGAAGTGCACCCTACACTAGTGCACATTTTGGCAGCTTGAGTGCACCTTTTCAGTGGCCAGATTCTCCGGAAATTCAAACCCTAGTTTTGACTTGTACTAGAAAACCAAGAAAACAGAACCAGTACCTAAAGTACCAGTCCAAAAGTGTGCAAGTCAAGTTTCAAGGGGTAAAACTTGGAATTTTTTGAAACAGTCAGCTCCAACCAACTTGCCTCATCCCAACGCATCTCTTGGTAAGTTCAGATTCATTTTCTGAATATTTTCATTTTCTGGTCATTTTCCTAGCTTTAGGTCAAGATGTCTGCAAGCACCAAAGAAAGTTTCACTTGGAGATGATTATCATTACCCTATCAAAGGAATGAGAGAATCCACCTACAAATTGGATTCAGGAACTACGATCAGAGTGAAGGATGTACTCTATGTACCGGGTTTGACAAATAACTTACTTTCTATCTCAACCCTAAATAAGAAAGGTTTCAGGGTTGCATTCATAGATGGTGAAGTTCTTATGTGGCCTAAAGGAAAAACTATAGAAGATGCAGTTTTTATTGGAACATAAGGAGGTTTATACAAGTTAAAAGGTCACTCAGATATAGCCTTAACTCACTCTACTAAAAATCCTTGTGAACTTTGGCATAGAATACTAGCTCACATCAACTACAAAGCCTTACCATATGTAAGCAAGGTAGTTACAGGTTTACCAGAATTAAAGGTTGATCATGAAGGTGTATACAAGGGATGTGCACAAGGAAAGAACACAAAGAATCCTTTCCCAAAGAGCGACAATAAAGCAGAAGGAATCTTGGAGCTCATCCACTCAGATGTATAGGGTCCAATGCCATTGACCTCTCTAAGCGGGTATGTATACTATGTATCATTTATTGATGATTACTCTCGTAAGACTTGGGTTTATTTATTGAAATCAAAAGATGAAGTACTCAGAAAGTTCAAGGAATTCAAAACCTTGGTAGAAAACCTCTCCTAAAGAAAAAATATCAAGATACTCAGGTAAGATAATGGAGGAGAGTACACCTCAAAAGAATTTGGAAGCTTTTGCAGAGATGTCAGGATTAAGAGGGAGCTCACCACTCCCTATAATCCTCAACAAAATGGTGTAGCAGAAAGAAAGAATAGAACACTTATGGTAGCAGTAAAGACTATGATTCACAATCAAGATATTCCAATGCACTTATGGGTTGAAGCAACAAGAACACCAATTTATGTCCAAAACAGATTATCTCATAGTGCACTTGGATTCAAAACCTCTGAAGAAATGTTCACTAGAAAGAAGCCAGAAGTAAGCCATCTCAAAATATTTGGTTGTCTAGTATTTGTACACATTCCAAGAGAAAAGAGAACTAAGTTGGATCCCTCGGGAAAGAAGGGAATATTTGTTGGATATTGTGAGCTCTCTAAGGCCTTCATAAATTACATACCAGGTTACCATCATATTGAGATCAACAGAGATATAAGATTTGATGAATATGAAACACTCAAGAGATCAAAGAAATGTTAGCTTGAAGAAGTATATAAAGAAAAACCTGTAGCTCCCAGAGTTGCAGAACCCGTGAAGGAAGTTACATTTAACCATGATGATGATATTCCAGAAGATCATGATATGATAGAATCTCAAGAACCTCCTCGTATGACGATCTCTCACAAGAGAAATCCAGCTTGGGCGAGAGAACTTATTCAAGATGCAGAGAAGTATGGTGCCCCAGAAGGAACCATGAGCCAAAGCAAGAAACCTAATCCATTCTCTAGCTATATGGCCTTGATGTGTGATCTCGTAGAAAATGAAACTACTTGCTTTGAAGAATCCATTCATAAGAAAGAATGGGTGGATGCCATGACAGAAGAATACCCGCCCATTATAAATAATGATGTAGGGGAAGTAGTTCCCAGGACAAAGAACAAAGATGTGGTATCTTCCAAGTGGATATACAAGATAAACATGCAGCAGACAGAAGTATTGAAAAACATAAAGCAAGATTTGTGGCTCATGGTTTTTCTCAAAAGGAAGGTATTGATTATGAAGAGACATTTTCTCTTGTAGCCAAATACATTTCTATCAGAACCATCATAGCTCTTGCATCCAAAATGAAGTGGAAGTTACACCAGATGGATGTGAAAACAACCTTCTTAAATGGTGTTATTGAAGAAGAAGTGTATATAGAACAACCACAAGGGGTTGAAGTTGAAGATAGAAAGACTCATATCTGCAGGTTGAAGAAAGATCTGTATGGGTTGAAGCAAGCTCTTAGAGCCTGGTATGACAGAATTGATAGTTTCCTGACGAGTTTGGGATTTACCAAGAGTAAAGTTGATTCTAACCTTTACCTCAAGGTTATAAATGATGAGCCATTTATATTGCTACTATATGTGGATGATTTATTGTTGACAGGAGAAGAAAATCTCATCACAGATTGTAAGAAGAAGCTCGTTGCAGAGTTTGAGATGAAAGACCTAGGCTTGAGGCATTATTTCTTAGGTCTTGAAGTTTGGCAGAGCCTAGAAAAGATTTTCCTTAACCAAGGAAAGTATGCAATTGAAATACTGAAGAGATTTGACATGTTGGAATGTAAATCCATGAACACACCCATGGAAACAAATTTGATGCTCCTGGTTGATACTTCGTCAGAGTTGGTTGATGTTACTATATACAAACAAATTATTGGTTTGTTGATGTATCTGACGAATACTAGGCCAGATATATGCTTTGTTGTGAACACCTTGAGTCAGTATCTGGTAGAGCCCAGACGTGTTCATCTTGTAGCTGCAAAGCATGTGATGAGATACCTTAAGGGTAAGTTGGATTGTGGTCTCTGTTATACTAGAGATCATGACTTCAGATTGTATGGTTATACTGATTCAGATTGGGTTGGAAGTGCTTCTAATAGAAAGAGAAGTTCAGGATGTTGTTTCAGTTTGGGATCAGCCATGACTTCATTGCAAAGTAGGAAGGAACCCAGTATTGCTCTCAGCATGGCAGAAGCAGAATACATTGCAGCATGTTCCGCCAGTTGTGAAGTCATATGGCTTTGGAAGTTGTTGACAGGCCTGTTCGATCTAGAGATGGAATCCACCGTGATTCTATATGATAACCAGAGTTGTATAAAGATGATGGAGAACCCAGTGTTACATGATAATTCGAAGCACATAGAGATCTAGTATCACTACATTCGTGATATTGTGCAGAGGGGAGTTGTAAAGCTCCAATATGTTGGCACAGATGAGCATGTTGCAAATGTGTTGACCAAGCCTATGTCTCGTGTGAATTTTGAGTACTTCCGAGACAAGCCTGGTTTTTTTCCGAAAGGACCTCCCTCGAAAGGGGGAGTGATGTTGATGATACTATAGTATCCTGACCAACAACGGGTAGCTCCATTAGGATTTTATATCCTAGGGGATTGATCATCCCTGGGAAGATATCGAAGGTCCGATAAGGATGGTCTGTCATAGTACCTGTGCATGTATATGCTAGCTATGGTCAGTAGTGGTATCTCCGTTAGGATTTTATATCCTAGGGAATCTTGTGATTCCTAGGCAGATTCCGAAGGTTCGGTAAGGACGGTCTATCAGAGTACCATGTGGTAGCTTGTTAGGATTTTATATCCTAAGAAATCTTATGATTCCTGGGCAGATCCCGAAGGTTCGGTAAGGAAGGTATGTCAGAGTACCACAAAATGTTGTTGTTGCACCTACCTCATTTTGTTGTCATATGATGATGTTGTACCAACATTGTGTTGTTGATGATGTTGTATCAGCCTCGTGTTGTTGATGATGTTGTATTAGCTTCATGCTATTTGATGTTGATGTTTCAGCTTCATGCTAATGATAATGATGATGATGCTACTCCAGCTCCATGTTGTGAACGATGATGATATTGATGATGATAAAAACTTTTGATGAATTATAGATGTGCTATTCAGTGTTCCAGATGTTGATGATGATGTTTCCCTCTCTTTCTTCTGATGATGTTGTATTGGGTTATGTGAGTAGAATACCCTTCTTGTTAAGGGGGAGTGTTGAAATATTGTAACTTTGAAGAATATTCTAATTATATTTGAGTTGTTATCTTATATATCAAATACCCTTTTATGGATTGATCATGTTAGGACTTGTATAAGACAAAATCCCCTTTTGTGGATTGGTCAAACCATATTTATATGGTGGTATTTGTAAAGTCGGTCCCTAGGGTTTATAAAGTAGTTTTAACCACTCTTGGAAGAATTCAACCCTACTAAGTGAAGAGACATAACCCTAGAGCCTCCTCAACGAGTATTTGTAAGTGAGGATGGCACCTCACTTGTTCACACACTCACTCACTCATCTAGTGCACATCTTTTGAAGGCAGTTGAAGTTGTAGGAGGAAGGAGAAGAGAGGCACATTCCCAGTCCTAGTTTATTCTTGGTGTTTTGGTCTTAGTATTGGCATTGTATTGGAAATCTATTATTGAGGAAGTTTTTGCTAGGTTTTCTCCCCCATGAGGGTTTCCCAGAATAAAATGTTGTGTACCTTGTGATTGTTTTTCTTTCAATGATCTTCTTTATGATGTTGTTTTTTAAATGCATTGAATGCTCTAGTAAATTGAAAATAACCTAATAACAACATTAATATTAACATGGTTGAAGGTTTAACAATATTTGGCATGTCTCTCACTGCATGTTTAGTGTTTATTTTTACCAGATTATCAAAGTTCATATGATCCACTCTTCTATGCCATAACCAAATTTCATTTGTGTGTCCCATATAACACTTTTCTCTTTGGATATCATTGATGTATACACATTATTTGATGTTATATATGCACTTGTCACTAATCTTCCTGAGTCTTCCTTCCTTATTTCAAAACCTTGAGAATTAAATGTGAGATTGTGTCCTTGATAACACATTTGACTAACACCGAGAAGATTGTGTTTCATACCATCAACATACAAGACATTTTATGTTTTAGTCGTTCCATTATTGAGACTTAGAGTACCTTTTATAGCTATCCTTGTGGTAGCATTGGTTCCCAATGTCACGATGTCTCCATTAAATTATTTCAAAGTGAGAAACTTGCTCTTATAACCTGCCATGTGGCTTGAGTATCCACTTTCAACGTACCATTGGTTTCCTTTCTTTTGATCATGAAGGGAAGTTTGCATAAGCATAAATTCATACTTCTTCTGCATCTCTTGTTCCTGCTTCTTTTTCCAAACTCCTATTAGTTCTTTCTTTTGTTTTACAAGGATATCCACATCCTTGTTTTGTTTAGGAGTTTCCATAAGGTCACTTCTACAAAAACGTGCCTTGTGCCCCATTTATAGCATGTAATCAAATAAAGGGGAAAATAAATTATAGTTTTTGTTTGGGAATCCATAAGAATTCATGTCTTTGTTCTATACATGATTATTTCTTACATGTGTGTTCTACAATCTATTGCTTTCTGATCAAAATGATTGCAAAAAAAACAATAGCCAAAGAAATAATTTTTGTACCAGTTCATGTGAGGTCGACTTGGTGGGAAAGATCTTTTGAATCTATCCTTGTTTTTCCTAGGAGAAATTCCAACTTTCTGCAGAACATTATTTTCTTTCTTCTTGTTGTCTTCATCACCGATGAAACTTTTGAGTACATTGGCATAGCTTTCAGTTTTTTCTTCATTTACTTTCTTCGATGGCCATGCAACTTCTGGATCTTCTTTGGTTGTCATATGAATCTTATTGTTGATGATTGCAGCTATGTGAGACATTCTCCATCTTACAAACCTGTGAGGTGTGGATCATTGCAGCTATGTAAGTCTTTCTCTCAGCTTACAAACCTGAGAGAAAGCTCCTAAGAAGGGTACGTGGTTCCTGTCTGAGACAGAGGTAGGAACGTAGAGATGATCTCCTCCATTCAGAGAGTCGAGAAGAACTCCAGATGATTATCCAGTGGGAAAGGCGATCTGTTGAGTTGGACGTGCCTGTGGCTAAGCACAAGGTGAACGTGTGAAATCCCAAAGTGTTGGGTGCATCGTCATGTGAACAGAAATGAAGATGATGTGTTAGCCTCCTCTGAGCAACAGAGTTGACAAGAAAAATCCAGATGATTCTTTTGTGTGAGGCAGTGGGAATGAAGATTTGTAGAGTGGATGTGCCTGTGGATGAGCACTAGTGGGTGTATTAGATCCTTTGCTATATGTTGTTCAAGAGTCAGACCTTCCTGTAACCCTAATTGTTATGTAAAGTGTACAGGTCGGCCCCACCTTAATGTGATTAATAATAAATGTAAAATATAATTAATAATAATTATTATTATTATTATATTGTGACTAGCCGCAGGGGTGTAGACTGATTGGCAAGTGTCGTGTAAATGGAAGGAAATATGTAAAAAGAGGTCTCAAGGTCGATTCTCAGCCCGATTTACTCGGAGGGCATGCTTGCAAGCTGTGCGTTTCTCCCTAGGGGTTATAAGGCAGCCAATAAGATTTGACCTCGTGTCACGCGAGTACGATACTGTCGTTGTTACCGATTCCCCTAGTTACAAAAAAAAAAAAAAAAAAAAATTATATTGTGACTTAGTGAGGTCAGACTTGTTGAGCCAATAGACACTTCAGTTGATAGAATAACTTTAATATAAGTAAAGGAAGATTCCCCATTGTGGAATCATATTTTTCATGTGAGTTTGGAAATCTCAGCAAGTACATTTACTTGGGAAAAGTGCGCACCTCTCTTGGGTGCTATATTTCTAGGGTTTGAGAACCCTCTTATGTTCTAGGTCTTTCTTGGTGGTGAAGGTCTTTCTATTGAAGAATACAACAAAGGATTTGGCTAGGTTTTCTTCCCTTGTTGAGAAGGGTTTCCCAGGATACTTCTTGTGTTCTTGTGCATGGTGTTTCTTCTTGCGATCTTGATTGTTGCAACATTATTGTTTATGGTTAAGTAAAATGCTAAAAATGGAATGAACTTCATGATTAACCTATCTTATTAAATCAACATGGTATCAGAGCATAGGTATTGAAGAATCCATTGCACAAGCATCTACCAATCTCCTCTCTTTTCTGCAGAACCGTACGACCCTCCTAGGGTTTCCAAAAAAATTGTACAACCTTCCTTTATGAGGTGTTTCATCCCTTAAACACTTGAAAGTTGGGGATAATTTTGGAATAGGAGAGTACGACCCCCTCCAGTGAATCTCCAGAGACTCTTAGAGTGACATTCCGAGCATTTTGAATTTTTCGCCCTAGGGTTTCTAGGGTTTCACCAATTTCTACAGAAATTTCAGAATTAGGGTTTCTGCAAACTCATTGAAGGAGCTCTTCAACTCATCAGTGTTCTCTTATCTTTAAAAGTCTTATTTTTGGTATTCATAAGTCCAATAAAACCTAAAAGTGCTAGCCTAGCCTAGCCGTTAGGTTTTCTAGCCTAGTTAACAAAGGGTTGTGAAGAATCTAAATTTTTAATGAACATAACTATGATGGAAGATAAGCTTGATGAATCAAGCAACTTCAAAGTTCTTGAAAGACAAGACTTTTGTGGGTAATACAAAAGGGTTTACCAGAGACAACTATCAATGAATGGAAGGAAGATGACGTCAGGACAAGGAAGCCAATCACCTACTCAAGCCCTTACATTGAAGGGCCAAATTCAAAATAACAAAGATGACAAAAGGTGACACTGTGACTATCTTCTTCATAAAGATACCAGAGGATAGAGATCAACCAAGAGCCATTGGAGAAATCATATCAACATCCTCAGGTATGCACTTGCATAAATTATTTGTATCATTATCATGAGGGAAATTGCAGGAGGAAGGAACCTTTGTTGAAGTCATGGATCCAGAGGGATCTCAGTGCATTCAAAGGAACAACACACTCAAAGTGAAGACTCCAGGTTTGATTGTTGTAATTGTCATTCCTCTAACCTATATTTCTATAAGTTTGCTACATTACAAGTACGTGTTGTAGTTGTGACAACATTCTTTAAATTGTTTTGATTCTAGAGATGTACTCATTATGCTCCTTTAGGAGATATTCTTGTGTTGGTTCTTTTTGTTTTCTTGTTCCAGATAGGTTAACAACAAAATAAGATGCTTATCCTTCAGAGGGAGTCACTTGACTCATAAGGATCCAAAACCATTTGAGAAAAAGAATAGAGCCATCATTCAGACAACCAATGTTACAAAGCATGATCAGAATCTTTCTAGGATTCCATGGGAAGAAGCATGCATGACACAGTATATGTGCAAAAGAAGAGTCTTCACCAGACTTTGAAAAACATAACTCCTGAAGAAGTCTTCACCGGAATGAAGCCTAATATTGAACACTTCAAGTTATTTGGGTGTCCAATGTATTTTCATGTACCCAAAGAGAAGAAGTCCAAGCTAGATCCTTTAGGAAGAAAGGATACAATGAATCTTCAAAGACATCCCAGATCGACATCCCTAGTCAAAGATAGATTGAGACAAGTAGAGACGTTTTCCTTGAAGAAGAGACAATTTTTCAAAGACCCGGAAAATCTCAGATGGAGATTGACAATGAGACAATACCCCCCCTTCAACAATTCAGAGGGAGACAGACATTACTCCAGGTTATCCAGTTTCTCCAGTTGATATGTTCAGAGATATTGTAGTAGGGAATAAAATGCCTACCTAGACTCACTCTACAAGAGGCAGAGAAACATACATACAAGCCTCTCAAGGCACATTCCGAGAAAACAAAAGAGATTCTCGAGCTATCCTTCAGTCATGAGCCACTTCATTGATGCTAAGACTCCTTGTCTTAGAGAATAAATAAGAGAACCAGGTATGGAAAGATGCCATAACAGAAGAATACCGATATATCTTAAAGAATGATACATAAGATATTATTTAGGGACCATAAAGGGAAGTCTGTGGTAACTTCCAAGTGGATCTATATGACCAAGCATGCAGCTGATGAAAGTGTCAAGAAATACAAAATGAGATCTATAGCCAGAGGTTTCTCACAAACAGAGGGAGTTGTCTATGATGAGACACTTAATCCAGCGAACCTGATACACTTCCATCCGTACTACCATCCATGAGTTGGAAACTATATCAGATAGATAGATTCTTGATGAGTTTGGATTTTAGCAAGAGTGTTGTTGATCCAAACCTATATCATTACGGTGTTGGTGACGAGAGCCTGATTCTGATGACTTATTTAAAAAGCCTTGTTGTTGAATACAAGTAATCCTTGACTTTTGAATTCGAGATAAATAATCTGAGTATGATGCACAACTTCTTGGGACAATAAGTATGACAGAGGACCAATGAGATTTTCCTGAGTCAAGGAAAATATACAGTGAAAATATTAAAGAAGTTCAGTATGACAAAATGAAAAATCCACCATGATGGATTTAAAGAAGAAGATTGATGATGATTCAGACGGTTGAGACACAATTGATTGGATCACTGATGTATATGGTTAACACCAGACTTGATTCATGCCATGCAGTAAATGTGCTTAGTCATTTCATGAGTCAACCGAGACAGACTCACTAGACAACAACAAAACATGTATTGAGATATATGCAAGGCACAATTGGATATGGCCTGAGATATGCCTCCAAAGTGAACTTAAGTTTGTAGGATATGTCGATTCAGATTGAGTAGAAAGTACAGTAGACCGGAAGAGCACGCCTAGTTTTTGTTCTACCGTGAAGTTTTCCATGGTTTCCTGATGCAGCAAGAAACACAACTCTGTGGCCGTGAGCACCACAGAGGCAGAGTATATATCATCGAGTGTGCGAAGCAATATGGCTTCACAAGCTTCTGACATATTTACTTGACTATGAGATGGATCCTATGATGATAACCAAAGAAGTCGTGTGTAGAGATCCTTGAGAACCCAGTGTTTCCTGATGGATCAAAACACGACGAGATGAAACGTCCTTATATCAAAGATATGATGTAGAGTAAAATCGTACAGATGCAGTACCTTCCTACATATGAGCAGATTGCAGACATCTTCACTAAACTAACTTGATGAAGAAAGCCTCCAGCCAAGAAAAAATTCAAAGTACATCCGTGTGAGACTTGGCATGATGAATAATACCTCCCTCGTTGAGAGGGAGTGTTGATGATTGCATCTATGTGAGACATTCTCCAGCTTACAAACCTGTAAGGTGTGGATCATTGCAGCTATGTAAGTATTTCTCTCAGCTTACAAACCTGAAATGAATCCCCTAAGAAGGGTACGTGGTTCCTTCCTGAGATAAATCTAGGAACGTAGAGATGACCTCCTCCATTCAAAGAGTTTAGAAGAAATCAAGATGATTATCCAGTGGGAAAGGCGATTTGTTGAGTTGGATGTGCATGTGGCTGAGCACAAGGTGAACATGTGAAATCCCAAAGTGTTGGGTGCATCGTCATGTGAATAGAAATGAAGATGATGTGTTAGCCTCCTCTGAGCAACAAAGTTGACGAGAAAACTCCAGATGATTCTCCTGTGTGAGGCAGTGGGCATGAAGATCTATAGAGTGGACGTGCCTGTGGACGAGCACAAGTGAACATGTGAAGATCTATTTCTTCTGTGTAATGCAGTGAACCATAGATATGGCATCCTTATGGATGTGCCCCTAATGGATGAGCACTATTGGGTGTATCATATCCTTTGCTATATGTTGTTCAAGAGTTAGACCTGCATGTAACCCTAATTGTTATGTAAAGGGTACAAGTCGGCCCCACCTTAATGTGATTAATAATAAATGTAAAAGATAATTAATATTAATATTAATAATAATAATATTGTGACTTAGTGATGTCGGCCCTATTGAGCCAATAGACACTTCGGTTGATAGGATAAGTCTAATATAAGTAAAGGAAGATTCCCCATTGTGGAATCATATTTCTCATGTGAGTTTGGAAATTTCAGCAAGTACATTTACTTGGGAAAAGTGCACACCTCTCTTGGACGCTAGAGTTCTAGGGTTTGAGCACTGTCTTGTGTGCTAGGTCTTTCTTGGTGGTGAAGGTATTTCTCTTGAAGAATATATAAAAGGATTTGGTTGTGTTTTCTTCCCTTGTTGAGAAGGGTTTCCCAGGATACTTCTTGCGTTCTTATGCATGGTGTTTCTTCTTGTGATCTTGGTTGCTGCAACATTATTTTTTATGGTTAAGTAAAATGTTAAAAATCGAATGAACTTCATGCTTAACCTAGCTTATGAAAACTCAACACTTATCATAACCAAGATGTTAATTTTTTATGCTTAGCTCATGCACATTTAATTTATTTATGTTTAGCATAAGCTACAACCATAAACACTACAACAATACATTAGCTACAGTAAACCAAGATCACAAGAAGAATAACCATGCACAATAACACAAGAAGTATCCTGGGAAAACCCTTCTAAACCAAAGGAAAAACCAAACAATCCCATTACTATATTGCCAAGAGAAGATCCACCATCCACCACCAAAACCTAGCACACGAGAGGGTGCTTCTATGACTGAGAAAACTAGCTCCTTAGAAAAATGTGAACTGCAGTCCTCATAATTTCAGACCATGCATTGAGTTATATGAGAGATGATCCAAAATGGGGATCTATCTCTTATCTATACAAGAATTAACTCAACCAAAAGACATGACGCTTGGCACAATAGGGACGACTTGTACAA
>ML828079.1:0-11785 GCA_009831015.1 Picea engelmannii | reverse complement strand
TTAATAGATTAATGGTATATGATATAAAATGGTTGCGTATACAACAAGGGATAACCTATGAATCCCGAGAAGATAAAAGCATTAACGGGAAAGGATAAGAGTAATAAATGGGTTAGGTAGGGAGTAAATGGGGGGGGGAGAGTCGATGGAGGGGGGATAAGAAAGGGAAGGATTTGGACAGGGGAGGAGGCTACGAGAGTTGGGGAAGGATTTTGGGAGCTCTGGGTATTGCAGAGAGAAGTGAAAAGTTAGGAGTGAGATTGTATCAGTGCACCGGGGTTGCTAGGGGTTTTGGGCATGGGGGCCAGGATATTCGTTGATATCCTGGAGCTAGGGAGCTACCTAGTTGGCAGGGAGGAACGGTTTTGGGCAGTGTTTTACGGTGCAGCAGTGGTCAAGAAGGCATTTGGACAAACAAAGGGTATTTAGCATCAGGTTCATGTATTCATTTAGAATTATGCATTGTTTTTGTATTAATTTGTTATTAAATTTATTATTCATTGTTAAAATTACATGCATACGTGTTAAAATATTTTGGATTTATTGAACTTTCATAAACTAGTAGAAATTACTGTCTTGTTGTAGAATTACTAGATGTTAAATTAAATCCGGCTCCTACATAAAGGTACAAATTAACTTTAATACCCCTTTATTTGAAGGCAATTCAGATTTAAAAACATTAGAGAGTTGGCTAAATTAGCTAGAGGTTTATTTCTCTATTCAAAACTTTCCAACAATTGGAATATTACCGTTGTCCTCATGAAGCCCCTTCCCCATTTATAACACACCTAACCCCCTAAACCTTCTTAGGATGGTGGGATGCTCATTTTTATTCCTTTCCTCGGGATAAATATTTGGATTTACTCTTCCTAGTTTGGGTTCACCATGATATGTGTGAGAACTTCTTGTAGATTTTAACCTTGTACAATATCTACTGCAAACAAATATTCAGTAAAATAACATAAAATATACAATGATAAATGCCAACATTACACAGAGATTTTTCCCCTGGAAACCCAAACCAGGAAAACTACCATATTCTATATACATTCATGTATGTTACATTGTTTACAATAAAATATACATATAGGAGCCAGCGACATCCAAAAATTTAACCCAATGACTTGGATTAGTACACAACCCTAATTCCTTAACTGGAAATAGAAAACCATCGACAAAAACCATGTGTCGAAAACCACCTAAATATGTGACACGTTTCCTAAGGCAGAAAAAAATTATCGGGGGTGTTGCCCCTACACCCCTCAAACCCCCCTGCACACCCGGCGCATACGCTCAGACACTACTACTTGTGCAAATAATATAACTCATACCCAACACTTCTCTCATCATAGTATTTGTTATATTAAATTCCACTAGTCTGAACCTCGTCTACCAACAAAATCCCTCTAAGGAATTTCCTACAACAATTAGGGATTTTAATGTTCCCAATAAAATGGTTAGAACCACTCCTCACAACCAAATCAACAATCGATAATGATTCGTACTTACTCCCATTGAAACTGTAGAGACTGAGATCAGAATCTTAGTCTGATAGTTCCTCTCCAATGGGTGCTTCCGACAAATCCAATGATCCTTCGATAGATCTATGTTTCTCAAAATCTATCATCGTTGGAATCTATTTGATACCATCTAGCATGACTTTGACTGTATACCTATGATAGACATAACCCTTACGCTCAACATCAACATTCTTGATTTCACCATCCAACCTTTCGATGGATAAATGACTCTCGTTATCTTAGACCCTTCCCCATCATAATCCCAGTGAGACCTTGCACTTGGACACTCCGTTGATTTACCTTCTGATCAACAGTCAGGATCACCTCACTACACCAAATCTACGGCTGCAATTCATTCTAACTCCAAACACAAGTTTTCTCTGGAATATAGATCTGAATTAGGACTTAACCATTCAGGGCCCCTTTCAGGATTATTCACTAATTCTATGTCATAGTATCTCAAACTCTGGGTTCCAATCTAATCTAGATAAAGCATTCTCACTTCAAAACTTGACTGAATATTTGTATCCTGCAAGCTTTCCATTTCAAGGAAGGAGGTTTCATTGAGCTCAAAGATTCCCAAATATACATAGACACCTTCCTAGATACCATGGCTCTCCTATTACCACTCTCCTAATGAATATTTGTATATTTTGATCTTTCCATTTGAAAGTATTTTAGTTTTCATAGGGATACACCCTGTATTTTCACTACTCATTTGGTTATTCAAATTTATCATGTAATAGTGGAAAAACTCATGCATAATCCATTTTACTCAGGAATTCAACCATTTTATTCATTTAATCACATCCATCATTTAAGAAATAATGAATACACCTTGATCGATAAACACAAATCAGACATAACAAGCTAAAACCACGTATTTTTTCAGTGAAAGGTTAAATCAGCCAACTGACTAAGAGAGGAATCCTTTCCTCCCAATCATAGAATATGTTGTAGTATTCCTTTCTACATAAGGCCACCCCCGTGCCAAGACATGATACCACCAGGGGACAAATTTGGCTGACTTTCAAATCAGGTAAATGGTTCAGGAAGGTTCCTCTCCTTCATTCCACTAGCAACAACAAAAATTTTCGTCTTCCCACTGAGCTCAAGGTCTCCACAACTTTATCAGGCACCTTTCCAACTAGATTACCTCTACATAAGGGAATCCCTTATCTACTACATAGTTCATCAGCAACCTTCCCTTACCAATTTTGATTTCTTTCTAGTGGAACCAAGTTGTGACCCTTTATTTCTTCAGTCTGGATATGGGTCTTCTCTGTTCTAGGGTGACCATCACTTTCTTAGGAAAGTTTCCTATTTTCCTCAAGGAAAATTTCCTAAATGTTACACTACTCAAAATTGTGTGCATGGTCCTCTCTTTCTTATTGCACCTTTTGTCAGCAAGTCTACAACTCACTCTATTCACAATGGATCTATGTGAGGATATGTTCTCATATTCTCATACTATTGTAATCTTGTCGATTGTGTTTTCTTATTTTTCCTTGTCTTGTTCCTCTGCTACCATCTATGTCATGCCCCCCGAATATTCTTTTTTATCCCATTTCCTATGATGCTTTATACCTTTAGTCTCTTCTTCCACCCATTCCTTGGGATTCCCATGGAATTTTACCATATGCAACCTCCAGTCATGATCCTAAATTCAAAGGGGAAAACAAGGTACATCCTTTTGTCATGTTTTCAATTGACACTTTTCCTCTTCAAGCACCAAATCTGTCAATAGTTATAATAACTTCAACCACCAATCCTTATCTCCATAACTTCTCATGTGGCTCCATGCAATTCAAGTACATTGGAAGATGGTGCATTCAATTATGTAGGTGTAGGATGGAATGTTGAGAAATCTTCCTATTTTCTTCATTGAAGCTTCTCAAATATACCTCGCTAGTCCCACTTGTGGTATCATGGGAAGTACTTAATGATTTTCTTTGCATTCATATATCTTATGTTTTATTTTAATCATAAACATAATCACATGCTTCATAATCACATCACATGAAGTCTTAGAATGATTATAGCTTTGGGAAAAACAGGGTGTTACATTCCCCTCCCCCTTAAGGAAACATTGTCCTTAGTGTTTAAAACACCATATATATATATATATATATATATATAAAGAGAGAGAGAGAGAGAGAGATGGGGGAAAAAATGGGTATGCCATTCTCAATCTCCTAGCTCTAACTAGCCTCATATGTTCCAAAGTGCTTCCATTGCACCTTGACCTACATGATGGTTCAGTTTTAGAAAAATGTTTCTCTCCTTTCCAGGATGCATTGAGGTTTGAGTTGGAATTCTCCCTTTGATTCCACCTATATCACAATCCAATAAATAACATGATTATATTCATGTACATATTTCATTAATAAAGATACATGGAACACATTGTGAACTCTAACATTAGGTAGAAAGGAAAGTTTATAATCTACTGGCCCCACTCTTTCTAGGACTTCAAATGGTCCACAATAGCAGGGTGATAAATTAGCACATGTTCCCATCCTCAAGGAACTCTTATTGGTATTTACCTTGAGATACTCATGATCTCCCACCTTGAACTCTTTATGAGTCCTCTTGTTTTATGCATAACTATTTTTTCTATCCTGGGCTTCTTTTGATTTCTTCCTTATTTTCATCATTGCATGTTCCATTTCCTTCAGCAGTTATCGTCCAAGTGTGATATTTTCCACTGGACTGTCTCGGTTGATTGGAACTCTACACTCCCTTCCATACATAACCTCAAATGGGCTCATCTTCAATGATTCTCTATAATCATTGTTATAGGAAAACTCTACCAGGGGCAGATATTTTTCCCATTTCTTGGGTTGATGCATTACATGCATCCTCGACATGTCTTCCAACACTTTGCTAAACCTTTCAGTATGACCATCTGTTTGAGGATGGTAAGTCATACTAAACGCTAATTGTGTTCCCAAACCTGCAAACAAACCTTTCTCTAATTTTGAAGAAAACTTTTCATCTATGTTTGAGATTATGGTCTTGGGTAAGTCGTTCAATATAAAAAATTCCTTCATAAAAATGTTAGAAACATATACGCCCTTAAAATTAGACTTGATGGGAATAAAGTGAGTTTCCTTGTTCAACATATCCACTAGTACCATGATTGCATCATTTTTCCTAATTGTACTTGGAAAACCAATAATAAAACCCATGGAGATCATCTCCCATTTCCATTATGTAATTGGAAAAGGATGAAATAGTATTGTAGGGTGTTTTTGTTCAACCTTCACCTACTGACACTCCAAACACTTGGAAATATATTAAAAAATGTCTTGTTTCATTCTTGGTTAGTAGTAGAATTGCCTCACAGTTGTTATCATCTTCTAATAACCAGGATGACCCACATAAAGTATCCTATGGAATTCATCCATGATCAAATGTTTCAGCTCCATTGAATGAGGCACATACAACCTGTGGTTATACAACAACAAATCATCAATTGTAAGTTGATACCCTTCACACCTTTTCTCATTGGATTCTTTTTGCATTCCCTCTCTTACCTGATTGAAAAGTTCATCTTCTTGTATGAGGGTTCTAATTCTTTTCTTGATGTTAGACTCTCCTTCACTTGTTGTTTCTAAGTGTATTATCTACACACTCTGATTGAGTGCATATGCAACTCTGTTTTCTTTCCCTTTTATGTGTTTCATATCAAAATCAAACTCATTGATCAACACCATCCATCTATCATGTCTAGCATTCAACTTTGGCTAATCAAATAGATACTTTAATCCATAATGGTTCATCATCAATACAAACCTTCTTTCAAGCAAGTAATGTCTCCACATCTTCAATGAATGTACAATTACTGCAAGCTCCAAATCGTGGGTGACATACCATTTCTCGTGCTCATTTATCATTCATGACTCATAATTTATAACTTGTCCTTCCTACATGAGAACTCCACCAAATCCTTCTTTGCAAGCATCATTACAAACCAAGAAATCCTTTTCAGGGTCTACAATCTTAAAAACATGGATGTTGGTCAAAAGATGTTTCAGTTCCTAAAAGATGGATTCACATTCTATTTACCATAGAAATTCTTCCCTTTCCTTTGTAGTGAAGTGATGGGATGACCAATATTGGAGAATCCCTATATAAAGATTCTATAATATCAAACTAACCCCATAAACAATATTTCCTCTGTCACATTTCAAGGGGTAGACCAATCCATAATTCCTTAATTGTTTTGGGATCTATGACCACTCCTTTTGCTGAAATTGTGTGGCCTAAATACTTAATCTCCTTCTAGAATAATTCATTCTAACTTAACTTAGCATACAATTCAGAGATGTTTTTCTTGCTCTTCCATAGTCTTGGAATAAACCAAAATATAATCCACAAACACTAAGGAAAACTTATCCAAATATTTGTTGAGAACATTTTTCATCAAGCACATGAAGGTAGTCGATGCATTGGTAAGCCCAAATGGAACCACCACAAACTCATAGTGTCTATACCTCATTATAAAAGTTGTCTTGTGAATCTCTTCATCGTTAATCCTAACTTGATTATATCTAGATCTCAAATCAATCTTAGAGAACATTGTAGCTCCTTTGAGATGATCAAAAATATCATTGATCCTAGGAAATGGATACTTATTCTTGATGGCCATCTTGTTTAATTGTATGTAATCAATGCAAAAGCACAATGCATCATACTTTTTATTTACAAACAATTTTAGTTCTCCCCATGGGGACAAACTCATCGTAATGTACCCTTTTTCCAACATTTATTTTATCTATACTTTCAGATCCACCAATTATGGTGTGCTCATCCTATACATGGTACTTTTGATGTTTGTACTGCTCCAGGCACAAGATCTATTGAAAAATCAAGATCTCTCTTAGGAAAAATTCCAAGCGCCTCCTTTGGAAACACATCCTTAAACTCCCACAACATTGGATGATCTTCACCCTTCAACTCCTTATCTTTTGTTAAATTGAGCACTTATATTGCATACAAGGGACATCCCTTCCTACTAAATTTCTTAAGCTCCAGTGCTAATATCTATCTAACTGAAACTGGTTTTCAAATTCCTTGCAAAAATTTTGCATTTCCTTCTTTGTCTTCAAACTATAATTTTTTCTCATAGAAGTTCAATTTTTCTTTGTGAACAACTAGTCAGTCCATGCCTAAAAGAACATCATATGATCCTAGGGGTAGGATATTCAAGGATTTTTGAGTATGCAATACACTCATTTCAAATGGACAAGCCTCTATTACCTCTACCACTCTTCCCTTCGTCCCTATGGCCAACTAAAATACCCATTCCTTTTCATGTTTCTTTCTCTATAAGGCACATGCTTCAACGACTTGAGGCGAGATATAACTAAGGTTATACCCAGGGTCAATTAAAATGGAGATGAGATGTTGGGTGATTATACCTTCGAGCTCCACTACAGAAGATTGGTGGTCTACTTGCCAATTTTCCACATATGCATATATTCTCGACACACTTCTAGCCACATAATTGACCACAGTAGCCACTTGGATATGATATACTCTTTTTTTTTCATGCTTCCTATGAGGACAATATATTAACAGATGTTCATCTCCACAAACCCAACATTGTATAGGTCCTTTCTTTGGTTCCTCCACTTTTTCCCTTGCCTACTCTACTGAGCTATTTCCACTCTGAGATGGAAATTTTTGTTGATGTACACTTCTTCTCAGTTGACCGAATTGTGCACCCTTCTTCAGATTCTTATATGGGGCTGATTTGAATTGCTTCTTTTGAAATATGCTTTTATCCTTTATGTTCCAGTCCCTAGAAGGACCTTTCTTATTATTAGACTGACCATAGAAACACTTAGCCTTCCTAATGTTATCCTCCAGAGTCTTAGACTCATCAAATTCAATTATGTTCTTATAGGACTGTGGTAACCCACTGAGGAAACATGGTATCCTTTCCTTTTCATCCCTGAGGTAAGAAACATACCTCAATAGCTCTAAACATTTATTAGCATAGGAATCCATGTTAAGTTTCCCCAACTTATGTTCATGGAATGCTTTGATATTTCCATTAAAGTATGTCTCTGATAGGTAATCCTTCCTGAAATACTTCTCAAATTGCTTCCAGTTCAACTTACTCTTTTTTCAATCCTTTGACTTCCTTGAGGTCCTCCCACCATATGGAGGCTCCTCCATTCAAATTGAAGATGAAAAATTTTTCCTTTGTATTTTCCGAGTAATTGTGTACCCAAAAGATTTTTCTCATCCCTAAAATCCAAGCCTCGACTTCTTCTCCCTTCATTATTTCTCCATCAAAGGTGGGTGGCTTGGCCTTCTTAAATTCCTCAGTTAGAGAACTTTGTGAGTGTCTCTTTCTCTTCTTTATGGGAACACTCGATCTAGTGTCACTGCTAGACATCTCTTTGGAAGTTGTCTTCCTATTGGATGAATCTGTGGAAATGTTTCCACCAAATCTTCTTTTCTTTTCATCCCGATGTCTCTTCTTGAAAGAGATATTTCCTACATTTATATGAGATAATCCATGCTTTGGGGCATCTAAAGGGGTTTTCAATCTCTCACATTATTGAATCTCTACATTACTAGTGGTTGGACATTGCTACAAATTCTTTTGAATTTCTAACAAACTCTACAGTAGCACTTCATTTATCTCTTCCTAGTCATCTTGAGATCTCATGAGCCTCTCATTGTCTACTTCTAAATTCTGACAGTCGCTACCAAATTTAAAACCCCCCTTTATGAATGAACATGATAATTTATTGATCAACAAGGTAAATCCCCTGTGCAATGACTCATTATCTCAAAGCCTGCTCCATCGGAATCCCAATGTGACCTTTCACATGGACACTCTGATGACCTGTTGGCACAAAAGTGATCAGACCGGGGTCCTTCTCAAGTTACCAAAAAAAGGTATCGATGTACTCTAGTGCATTGGAATTTTCATCTTCCTGAGAGGGAAGAAGTCTCACCCAAAGCACAGCCGAGATGAATAGGATAGGGAAGGGTAAGGAGAATACTTAGATAGATCTTTGAAACCTCAAGATTCATACTATACCTATGTAAGATAACTTAAACCTATTGCATTCCTGAACGTTTCCTAACCGAGAATGGAGAAACAGAGTTGTGGTGGCATTCATTATGCAAGCTATAACCATTTAAGAATATCATACATGAAATATAACATAGCATAACATTCCATAGATTAATAAGACTAAGTACACAGGATATTTTCAAGAAAATTTGGGTCTCCCACTGTATTATCATATAACATGGTTCTTCTCAAAATACAATATCATCTTGAGTTACAGGTATGATTGGTCATGCCAAAGATATTAGAAAACAAATTTGTACTATTGTGAGACAAGGTTGTTTCAGTCCCTTTCTCTTTCCCAACACTACAATATTACATGACTCTATTACATTATCAGTCTAGTTCTGAACCTGGATCTTAGGACTTAGCTAAACTAACAACATGAATGATAACAACAATAACACTAACAACAACAAAAACCCCAACAATCCTTTTAAAATCATATTGATCCCATATATGTATAATATATTCCAGGGTTGTTGGTTGAGAACCCAAGAGTTCTCTCTTCTTCTTGATTCGGTTGCAACCTCTTTCTCCCAAAACTAGTGTTGCGTTGTCCTTCCAAATATTTTATGTTCTAATTGTCTCTTGTTGCACATTCTATTTTCTTTGTTTTATGTTCCTTCCATTGGTCGACTGTCTCATTCCAAAATAACTTGTGAAAATTATGTTTATCAAAACGAAGGGCCCAACAGGCTCCAAACGTAATCCTTAACTCACCCTGAGTCAAGTCTTTGTCTCTTCCATGGTCTCTGGGTTGGATTGTTGTTTGTCCTTTCCTTTTTCTTTCAGGTTGCTTCCACTTCTATCTTGGATTGTTTCTTATTTATATTCTTTAAACGAAGGGCCCAATTCAAGTACCAGTTTCAGGGATTTCTTCCTAACTCCTTGGAATTTCTCAACTTTGTCTTGCCACTTCCTGGAAAGCACTGAAGCTTCCACAACAAATTGTTGGGTCTTGTCTCTAGAGAACTCCTCTAGTTTGGATGCAACAAGGGAGTTTCATTATGATTCAGAGATAGATTCCACTTGATGCATCTGTAGGTAGGCGTCTTGGACGATTAGTCAAAACTCTCAAAGTTCTTTCTTTGCCACTATCTGAGCTTCAAATAGTGCATTCAGATCATTATCGACTTGTTGAATCTCATCAAATTTTGTTTGTTGTTCGAGCAGATCTAGGGCTTTGGGTTCTTCCTCATTAATGGATTGGATCTTTGAGTGCAAGTCCTCCAGTGTCTGGTTGTGTCATGATATGACTCCCATCCAATTCTTGATATCTTTGAAAATTTTAGTGCACTCCACAATATTTTTGTGCAATGTTATTATGGTGTTGTTTCCTTCCATAAAAACCTTTTCCAATTCTTCCTTTAGCTTGCGAGGTTGTAATTCATCTTCTAGTTTGGTTCCCTGCAACTCCACTTCGATATTTTAGGCTCTTGCAGCCAACTCAGTCTATGCGACCTGAACCAATTCAATCTACTTGGTTGGCTCATGTGTTGCATTAGATTCTGGCAGCTGAGGCATTGTCTTTTTGAATGTGGTCCAGGCCTCTGTTAATTTTTGTGGTCCAGGACCTTGCAATTTTTGTGGAAGCCTGGTATTCATAGTTGTTAGAATTAAAGGGAGAACCTTTGTCTTTGCCAAGCAAAGTTGTAGTAACTCTGCACATTGTTGCAGATTCTGGAGTATTGCAACCAGTTGTTCCTTCAGTGATGTTGTGATTTGTGTTGATGGTGTTTGGGGTTCTATTTGAATCTATTGTGTTCCTCTCTCTATAGGTAGTGAAACTTCTAGAGTCTCACTTCTGATAATTGGAATCTCGACACTGACTATTGAGAGAGGAATCTGAGTGACTGGAACTTGCGAAATGGGAGTAAGTATGGGGGACTTTTGGTTGCTTCTTTTCTGTCGAGGGCAGAGTGACCGAGATGGCTATAGCCGTAAAGTCTAGTTGGCTCAAGGATGCAGTATTTAGGGTAATGATTTCTTCCACGTTCTCGGATGGTTCAGGGAATTCCAATTACATTGGTTCAAGAGAAGTGGTTTGGGATGGTACGGTGGTGTCTTGTAGTGGCGAATGGGCTTTCTCGGAAATGTGGGTCATGTATACATTGGTGTCTATCTCAGGGTCACCTATGATGTTAATCACGGTCTGGGCATCATGAGTGGTAGCCTTGGTGCGAGGTAGAGTCATGGATATGGGTTGTGTATTTATTAATTTGGCAGGGGAAACCCATGTTTAAGGTTTCTTGACTGAGATATCCCCTTATATAAATGCAGCAGTGAGGATTTCATTCACATCCCTACCTGATAGGATGACCTATTCTAGGAACTGTGGGAACACTGGTAATTTCCTCTTCTTCTGCTCCATGGGTTTCTCGTCCTCTTCTTTTTCTGAGTCCATTGGCATTTGAACCTTCTGCTTTTTTTCTTCTAGGCTATAACTCAACCATAATTCTTCTTCATGCTCCTTTTTCCTCAGAAGATCTGATGGAAAGAGGTAGTGCATACCTGACTTGTGAGGGTTGTTCTTAACATCGTTCCAATACATGACTTCTTTGTCAAAGGCCTCTTCATCCAGATAGAAGGGTAGCGACCTCGTGTGGAACTCCTCAGGATTTGCACGCCTTGGCCAGACAAAAGTGTAGTGGAAATTTAGTGAAAATGCTATGTTCCTTGTGTTCAAATTTAACAACTCTAGTGGTATGCGCAACCACTGAGTTGTGTCTATGATCTGGTTGTACCACTTCAGGAATGCTACGTTATTGAACTCTATGTTCTCTGAGTCTAACCTTGAATGCCAAGGTTTGAACATTTTTTCTAGGCTCCCCTTATCAACAGGTGCCAACTATCTTCCTGTGGGTGATCTCCATTTCCACATTACAAATGCAATGAGCAAGTAGCCATAGGTGAATGTTCCTCATTTCTCCTGAGATTCCTCACAAGCAATGAGGATCTCCTTTAACAAGTAGCTGCACCAGTTAAACACTACTCTGTTTGAGCAAAAGTACGCTATAGAGAGAGAATCTAAAGTGCATTTTCCCTTGTAGTATGAGCACATAACCTTACTTTCAATCACGTAACAGTATGTCTAGACCATATCTGGAAGAATTTTCTCAATTTTGGTTGTGTGTCTACCTCTCTGGGTATGTAATTTCTCATA
>ML828078.1:84545-95686 GCA_009831015.1 Picea engelmannii | reverse complement strand
GCTGGCTCGTGATGAGACCCCCTATCCTCTGACTAGGTCTTGTTTTATTATTTTTATGGGTTCCTCTTGTTTCTTACTGAGAAGCATTTTACTGCTTTCTCAGGGATCGCTGGGCGAAGCATCTCGAGGTTTTATTTTTAGGCTTTTATCTTTTGCCAGCTCCTTTTTCCTTCTGGGCCTTTAGCCCCTTCTTCCCACAAGGCAAGGTGCAACCCTTGAATGATTGGCCAACCAAATGCCCAGACCAATGTAATGGGATGGATGAGCGGGAAGTAAGATGGAAATTGATAAGTATGACGGGAGCGAATGATGACTCTTCAGAAATCCCCCCCATTGGCAACTCAAAACCTATGGGCACAAGCTTACTAGGGCATCTTGTCATTCCCCCCGACATGGTCAAGTGGATAAGTGTAAGATCCAAGCACCCGTTAGAAACAAAAAGAACTAAATGCACATATTCAAAGGTTTTGAGGATCAAAGTGACACACATCATGATACCCGAACTCATTACCTCATGGAGCAAGATCCATCTCTGCTACAAGACCAAGCCGAGGTGATGGATGCTGCTGCTGCTGACAAAGTGGAGGTGCTGAAAGGAAGAAAGGATGGGCCCTCCAGGGCCATGCTTAAGTTGATCTGGCTCTCGGTATTCCATGTCTAGGACATGTGGGCCTTGAGACATAATCTCCTTAGTTATCCCTAAAATGGGGGATAACAGTCATCTTTGTTATTTTGAAGCTGGCCCTTCAATGTAAGGGCTTGAGTAGATGATTGGCTTCCTTGTCTTGACGTCATCTTCCTTCAATTCAATGATAGCCATGTCTCGTAAACCTTTTTTTTGTATCACGCACAATAAGTCTTCCTCTGAAGTCTTGTCTTCTAGGAACTTGAAGCTGCTTGATCCATCAAGCTTATCTTCCATCATAGTTTTGTTCATCATATTTTTAGATTCTTCACAAACCCTTGTCAATTGGGCTAGAAAACCTAACGACTAGGCTAGGCTAGCAACCTTAGGTTTTGTTGGGCTTATGACTACAACAGTAAACCTTGAAAGTCAGAAGAACATAAGTAATCTTGAAGGATTCTTCAAAGCGCTGCAGAAACCGTAAAACCTGCAGAAATTTGCGGAACCCTAGAAAACCTGGGGCCAAAAATAAAAAATTCTCGGAATTTCACTTTAAGAGCTCCTGGAGGTGCGCTGAAGGAGGTCGTACTCTCTTGTCCAAATTTCAGCCCGAACATCTAGGTGTGAAGTACTGAAAAGGCCAAATAAGATAGGGCCGTACAGATTTTGCAGAAACCCTAGAGGGCCGTACGGATTTGTAGAAAAGGGAGGATGACTGCTTTAATGTTTGTGCAATGGGTTCTTTATGACCTATGCTTTGATACCATGTTGATTTTTCAATAAGCTAGGCTTAAGCATGAAGTTCATTCCATTTTAGCATTTTACTTAAACCATAGACAATTTGTTGCAACAACCAAGATCACAAGAAGAAACACCATGCACAAATACATAAGAAGTATCCTGGGAAACCCTTCTCATCAATGGAAGAAAACCCATCCAATCCTTTGCTATATTCTTCAAGAGAAAGACCTCCACCACCATAAACACCTAGCACACAAAAGGGTGCTCACGAACCCTAGAAACCTAGCACTCAAGAGAGGTGTGCACTTTTCCCAAGAACGAGTGTTTGCTGAAATTTCCAAACTCACTTGTGATATGATTCCTCAATGGGGAATTTACCTTTACTTATATTAGATTGAGCCTGTCAACAGTGGTGTCTATTGGCACAACAAGGCCGACCTCAATAACTTATAATATAATTAATAATTACCATATTAATTATCTTTTACATTTAGGTGGGGCCGACCGTACCCTTTACATTACAAAATAGGGTTACAGGTAAGTCTGACTCATGAACAATAGAGCAAGGGATCTCACACACTCACTAGTGCTTAGCCACTAGGGGTACATCCATTTGTTCTCAGCCACATGGATGTCCATATCTCTATTTCACTGCGTCTCATAGGAGAACCACACTCACTAGTGCTCAACCACTAGGATCATGTTCACCTGTGCTCATCCACATGCACGTCCAACTCAACAAATCTTCTTTCTCACTGCATTACACAAGAGAGTCATATGGAGTTCATCATCTCAATTCTCTGCTCAGAGGAGGCTAATACATCGTTTCATTTCTGTCTCAGAACGATGCACCCAACTCATGGGTTTTCACATGTTCACCTTTGCTCAACCACATGCACGTCCAACTCAACAGATCTTCTTTCTCACTGCGTTACACATGAAAATCATCTGGAGTATTATCTCAACTCTCTGCACAGAGGAGGCCAACACAATGTTCCAATTTTGTCTCAGATAGAAACCACACACCCAACTCAGGGGCTCTCTCTCAGGTTTGTGTCCTGGAGGATGTCTCACACAGTTGTATTCATCAACATTACCCTTATTACTTTACTTTATGTTCTAATTTCACGTTGACTTAGGAGTTTAAGTCAACAGTGAAATATGTCACTTAAGTTATTAAAGTGACATTTAATTCACTTTGTGGGTGAGTTAAAGAACAAGAGGCAAACTAAGGAAACTTGGGAAAGTGGGTTTCCTAAGTGAGATTTTTGGATTAAATCTCACCCATTGATTAGACATGGCTAGATTGGATCTAGGCCATTGATCTTTTAGGGTTTGGCCAAAGAGAGGATAAAGGAGGAAAAAGGTTAAGGAAGATATTTATTATTCACTTGCACACCTGGGGACTTGGGTGAGGAGAAGGAGTGAAGAGAAGGAGAGGATGAGGGTTTGGAGCCCTTGGGCGCATTCTGAGGAGAGGAGGGCGCACAAGGGAGGAGGGCATTGCTTCTTGAGCTTTGAGGGCGCATTGCTTGTGAGAGGGTGCTTCCATGGTGTTGGGCTCATTCTCAAGAGGAAGGGCGCATTCTAGGTGAAGGGGCACACTTGGAGGAAGGAGGGCACAAGGCTTCAAGGAAGGCGCACCATATTTCATGAGAGCATTCATGGAGGAGGAGGGGCACACTATCTTGAGGGAGCCTTAGTGAGAAGCTAAGGGCGCACAACCTTTTGTGGGAGCTATTTCTAGAGGAGGGGCACACTAGAGCTTAGTGCGCACTAAGCCAAGGAGGAAGACGCACTTGTGTAGAGGGCGCCGAGTTCAAGGCAAAGGGAAAAAGCAAAGGAAAGATTCAAGTGGGCAAAGGCAAAGGCAAAGACAAAGGCATCTCAAGGCAAAGGAAAAGAGCAAGGTAAAGGGGCTGAAGGCTTAGGAAGGGAAGAAGGGCGCACCAAGGCGAAGGGTGCCTTCATTCATGGGATAGAAGGCACATCAAGAAGGGACTCCAAAGCATCCAACAGTGGTTGCTATTGTACCAGGTTCACTTGTTGTAGTTTTCCTTGTTGTACTTATGCATTGAGATCTCCAAATATATACATCTAGCTCTAAACTGGTTTTTCTCGGGGGGGGGTTATCTAGGGTCATGTTAACCAAAAATACTTGTGTCCAATTTCATGCATGCTTAGAGTTTACATCAACATTTTAGAGTTGTAAAGATCTAGAGGACTTTTATTTGTTTTGAGTATATTGCATGTACTAACCACCGATTACAAAAACACTTGCAAGGGCACCTCAAAAGAGCACTTAACCATCAAATTATGAGCAAAAAAGTACTTGGTTGTTTTCTGTCCTAAAACAACAGCAAAGGAGAGTCTTGGAGACTAAAATTAGAGCCCAAGAGGTCAAAGACAGACCTGTTGGGCAGCCTCATAGTACCTCGGTTTTTCTTCATGATATCATAGCCTTGGTGGCAAAGACTTGCTGATTTTTTAGAGCATTCAGTGGGTAATTTTGTGGGACTGCTTTGGACATTTGTGGACAACCTCTTATCACACCTGTGTTCATAGGAGTGAGGCTGAGTTTGGACAACCTCTTTTCACACCTGTGTTGTCGGGAGTGAGGTTGTAGTTGGACAACCTCTTTTCACACCTGTGTTGATAGGAGTTAGGCTGTACTCTTGTTCATTTTTAACATCAATGTGAGCTTCAGTGGACAACCATGTCGGTGTCTCAGATGAGGGCAGAGGATAGGCTAGCCGGAGCTAGCAACTGGTCCCCTTGGAAGACTAGGATCATATTCGTCTTGGAGAATCTTGAACTATGGGATATAGTTCAAGCTACTGTGGTGATTCCTCCTGCACTAGCTCCTTCACCCTTGTTGGATGTAGATTTCAGGAAGAACACCAAGGTGAAGAGGACTATTTGTGATGCGGTGAGAGACCACATCATATTCCATTTGAGTGGGAAAGACTATGCCTTTGAGATATGGGCCTCATTGTGCAAGCTTTGCCAGAGTCCCAATCAGAACCGAAAGATGGTTCTGCAGGACAAGCTCAGGAGCATTCAAATGCTCGATTCCGAGTCGGTTACATCATACCTTCACAGATTTACATAGATTCGAGATGAGTTGCCGCAGTCGTGGATATTTTGGATCCTGACTTCTTGGGGAGTGTTATCCCCTAGCCTAGGGATAACTAAGGAGATTATGTCTCTAGGCCCACAGGTCCCAGACATGGAGTACCGAGAGCCAGATCAACTTGGGCATGGCCCTGGAGGGACCATCCTTTTCTTTTTCAACGCCTCCACTTTGTCAGCAGCAACAACATCCATCACATCGGCCTAGTCCTGCAGCAGAAATGGGTCTTGCTCCATGAGGTAATGAGTTCGGGTATCATGGTATGTGTCACTCTGATTCTCAAAACATTTGAATATGTGCATTTAATTCTTTTTTGCTTCTAACGTGTGCTTGAACCTTATGCCTTTCCACTTGACCGCACTTGGGGGGAATGACAGGATGCCCTAGTAAGCTGGTTCCCATAAGGTTTGAGTTGCCACTGGGGGTATTCATGAAAGGTCATCGTCCATTTCCACCATACTTACCACTTTTCATCTTTTTCTCGCTCATCCATCCCATACACTGGTCTGGGCATTGGGTTGGCCAAAATATCGAAGGGTTGTACCTTACCTCGTGGGAAGAAGGGACTAAAGGCCCAGAGGCTAAAAGTAGCTGGCAAAAGATAAAAGCCAAAAGAATGAAACTTTGAGATGCTTCGCCCAAGGATCCCCAAGAAAGCAATAAAAGGCTTCTTAGCAAGAAACAAAGGGACCCATAAAAATAATAAATCAAGACCTAGTTGGAGGATAGGGGGTCTCATCACGAGCCAACCTATTAGGTCCATGGGCATGTAGTGGTATGACACTACCATTCAGTTGGTCACCACGTCAGGGTAGTGGCTCTTGGTGGCATAGCCAATAGAAAGGGGGTCTCATCACGAGCCAACCTTCTCATTTCCGTGAAATGCTTGTGGGTAACATTGTCGCCACTGGTCACCACGCCAGGGCAGTGTACCCTAACTGGCCACTTGAAAGAAAAAGAAATAAGAATAAAAGATAAAAGGCATAAATGGGCTTGGAAACATTTGCATCCATGACAAGGTACAACTCACCCTCTTCAGAGGCACTCACAGGTAAGCCATACATTTCCCTGTTATCACTGCACCCATTGCCCAGACATTCCCTATCACCTCATCCACTTACATGGCCTGTATTTGACTTCACCTGGGAACATCCCGCATCGAATGAGCATTAGCCCAATAGGGCATGCTAGCGTCCCCTCCAAACTTGGCTCATAGAATAGCATAACGTCTTTGAGCACTTGTCCAGGTAAAGGGGGGTTTCATGCACATGTTTAAATAACTTGATGATTAGACGTGATTGACATTGCTATGATCCTTGTGACTTATGAGCCCATGGAGGGCGTACTTGTTGATGTTGCAGGGCCATATCCGATGGACAGGTACATATGGGGAGATGATTAGTTTAGACCTCCATAGGGCTAAAATCCCACTAGATGGATGCTGAGACCCCAGCTAGGGGCAGAGATAGATCAGGGGTTTGCACCAGAGAGAGAGGAGGATGTTCCACCAGGCACAACCTTGTAGGCCTAGACCAGGGGGGTCTTTCCCTTTTCACCATGATGTAGGCATTGGAAGGCCCATGACGTCACCCAGGTCGCCTATGACGTCACCCAACGTTTTCGATACTTTGGACGTAGTTGTGTGCAAAGTGGCACGTGTGGTAGGATCCTGAGGCCCAAGGAGGCCTAGCGTTTTGCTCCAGGAGGCCAACGTTGCCCTAAAAGGGTCTAACGTCACCCTAAAAGGGCATGGCATCATCTTTACAACTTGATTTAGTGTTTTATTATGACATTTAATGTAAAAACTAGACATTATGTGTAACTGGCCATGTCGACCTTTTTGACCTAATTCTGGTCATTGATATTGTATAAATAAGGGTCTTAACCTTTGTATTATTCATCATCTTTCACTCACACTTGTGAGGACTGAAATTTGCGCCCTATCTAGGGTTACTTGGCCGAAATTTTAGGCGCACTTGTTGAGGAAGGCTAAATTTGGAGTATTTCGGCAAGTTTCTTGGTGGATGTGTTCAACTAGGGTTTTGCTTGATGATTCTTGATGTATGTAAGTTAAATTTCTGCAATTCTTCTTAATTGAATGGTTATAGTCTTATTTATCTTGCATTTACATTAAAGATTATGAAATTGCTTGTTTAAACCCTAGAAAGACTAGCACATGTTATTGTCCTAGCTTTAAAAGCCTTCCCCTGCTAGATCTTGTCAAGAGGCCGATTTTCTTGGAGGAATTGCTAGGGCCTTGCCATTGCAACACCCTAGTCCTATTTGCTTCATCTTAGCCGTTTTTTGCTTCATCATTGAGTTAAAGAGGGAGGAAAATCTACTAAGGCCTAGGGTTACCTACACCTTAGTAGCTAGTTTCGCCTAGGGTTTGATAGTTGGATCCTTGGATTACCAATACTCCATCTATTTATCCCTCTTGTCTTTGACTCTCCTACTATCATCATTTTCCTTCAACATTTGCTGCCATATCATTGACTCCATTTGCTCTAAAAGAACTAGTCTAAGACTCCTTATTGAGTGATTGTTCAAAACAACCATCAAAACCTATACTCTAAGCTTTTCACTAATTTCTTCTAACACTAGAATAGCCTAACCTACTAACATTATTGCTACTGTTACTAAAGTAAACTACAGCCATACATTGCAGCATTAAAAGCTTCTAAAAACAATTGAAAAGGTTGATTAATGCATTGCCTTGTTTGCTTCTAATAAATGCTAGTATCATGATGTTAATGGTTGATTATTCTTAGTCATTTTGAAGCTGTTTCAAAGCATTTATTGTGAAGTATTGCCTCATAAATATTGCTGTTATAATTTTCTGTTTACTTCATCATTATCAACCAATTGCTTTATTTGAGAAAGTCTATGGTTTTATGAAGTGCTGACCAACAAGCTGTACTTGCAATATATATAGTTTCTTGTTGCTTTGTTCCGGCAGGTACACCTTGATATATTATCATTTCATTGGTTATAAAACTGGGACTTTCTGATCAGTGGTGACTTGTGAGAGGGGACCTTTTAATAGCCATTTTGACCTTGCCTTTTCAAACCCCCAGGTCACTGGGGACGTCTCCCCTCGGCCTTCAACCTTAAATAGAAAGAGGAATCCTATTGAGGTGACAATGATAGGATAACCTCAAGTTACGCCAATTTTCTTTCATCATCAGGAGAGAGAGAGGGCAGCAACATCATTAGGAGAGAGAGAGGGCAGCAACATCAATAGCATCCAAAACACTGACTGACATATCTATAAATCATTGGAAGTTTTTCTCATCATCCACAACAAGGATCTGGAATGGCATCATCATCATCTGCATCAACATGGATTAGTATAACACTAATACATCATCATCATCAATAACAACACGAGGCTAATACAACATCAACAACAACAACATCACAACATGAAGGTTGGAGCATCATCAACATCAACACTAAGCTGGAAATCTTCAGCACGAAGCTGGCATCTTATCAACATCAACACTAAGCTGGAAATCTTCAACACGAAGCTGGCATCTCATCAACATCAGCACGAAGCTGGAAATCTTTAGCACGAGGCCGACATCTCAACAACATCAACACAAAGATGGAAATCTTTATCACGAGGCTGGCATCTCAACAACATCGGCACGAAGCTGGAAATCTTCTTCACGAGGCTGGCATCTCAACAACATCAGCACGAAGCTGGAAATCTTTAGCACTAGGCTGGCATCACAACAACATCAACACGAAGCTGGAAATATTCAGCACTAGGCTAGCATCACAACAACATCAACACGAAGCTGGAAATCTTCAGCACTAGGCTGGCATCAAAACTACTCCCCCTTTCGAGGGAGGTCCTTTCGGACAACACAAAACTTGTCTCAAAAGTGCTTAAACTTTACACAAGACAGAGACTTGGTCAATACATCAACAACCTGTTCATCCGTGCCAACATAATGGAGCTTTATGGCTCCTCTTTGCACCATATCATGAATGAAGTGATACCGAATCTCTTTCGACTCATCATGGAACACATCATCTTTATACAACTATGGTTATCACATAGGATCACGGTGGCTTCCATCTCCAAATCAAATAGATCTGTCAACAACATTCGAAACCATATGGCTTCACCACTAGAGGAACATGGTGCAATATATTCCGCTTCTGTCGTCCTAAGAGCAATACTTGATTGCTTCCTACTCTGCCATGAGATCATGGCTGACCCCAGGCTGAAACAACATCTTGAGGTGCGCTTTCTGTCAGAGACACTTCCAGCCCAATCTGAATCGGTATAACCACTCAGTCTGAAGTCATGATCTCTAGTATAACAGAGACCAAAACCCAACATACCCTTAAGGTATCTCATCACATGTTTTGCATCATCAAGGTGAATACGTTTGGGTTCTACCAGATACTAACACAAGGAAAAACATATATCTGACCTGGTATTTGTCAGATACATCACCGAACCAATAACGTAGCATCAACCAATTCTGACAAAGTATCAACCATGAGCTTCAACTTTGTTTCAATGGGTGTGTTCATGGATTTACACTCCAACATATCAAACCTATGTAGTATTTCTACTGCATGCTTCCCTTGGTTAAGGAAGATCTTCTTTGGGCTCTATCAAACTTCAAGACCTTAGAGATAATGCATTAGGTCTTTCATCAAACTTTGTAGCGAGCTTCTTTTGCAATTTGTGATGAGCTTTTCTTCATCTTGTCAAGAATACATCATTTACATATAGTAGCAACAATATAACTGGCTCATCATTCATAACCTTGAAGTAAAGGCTAGAATCAACTTTACTCTTGGTAAAGCCCAATCTCGTAAGGAAACTGTCAATTTTTCCATATCAAGCTCTAGGAGCTTGCTTCAACCTGTACAGATCCTCCTTCAACCTGCAGACCTGAGTCTTTCGATCTTCAACTTCAAACCAAATTTTCACATAACATTGTACCAATCTGGTACACTTGCTCAACTGCAACTCATTCTGCACAATCATGTGCTAGCTCTATGTGCTCTCTGCAAAGCATTATCTATCTCACTGCTTGAGAGTATGCCCTCTCCTCTTTCTGCAACTGTTCCTTCAATTTACTAGATAACCATAGCATAGGTAGGATCACTGAGAGAAACACAATCACAAGATACTCAACATTTATCCTGGGAAACCCTCATGGGGGAGAAAACATAACAAAACTTCCTTATTATAGATAGCCAATACAATGCCAAGACAATAAACCCAAAACACTAGAGAATATCCAACACTGAGCAATGCGCCTCTCTCTTCCTTCTTCTCCCAACTACAACTACCAAACTTGCGCACTAGATGAGCGAATGAGTGAGTGAGATAATGAAGCGTTGGCTTCCTTTATTTACACTGGCTGGCAGGTGCTGGAAAGGTGTCTCTTCATTGGGCAGGGCCGACTTGTCTTCTTAGTGGTTAAAACCACTTTAATTAGGCCTGGGGGCCGACTTCTTAATTTGCATAAGACAATTAGGGTTTCACCAATATGCAAAAGAGAATTTGGTCAATTGCAATGCCCGACATGATCAATCCACAAAAGGGGATTGATATAATGAATAATGACTCAATAATAAATAGAATACTCTTTGCAGTTACAATATTTCAACATTGGTTAACCCGGATGGCATCAACTTAAACTCATAGTCACCTTTGTGCATTTGAAAAACAGATTTTGCCACATCCTCTATGAAGAATTTTGAGGTTCCTAAGGCTTCCCAACAGGTGTGTTCATGACCTCTTGTTGGGCTCAATTTTCAAGGTTTTTGAGGACTGTTTTAGGACAGTGACCAAGTCTGAAATTTCTGCCCATTGAATCTACCCTTAAGCTTTTGATTTGATGCTCTTTTAATGCCTCTTTGTGAAGGGTTTAATACAGATAGTTTTGCTGTCCAAAGGTAGCTCTTCCTCATGCATTAAAACATAAAATACTCCTCTAGGATCTTTACACCTAAATGCTGAAATAAAATAATGCAAACCACAAGTTTTTTACACATGTATTTTTGGTCAACATGACCCTAGAAAATGTTAATGTTTATGCCATTATTATAGTTATTTGCATTTCAATAGATAGCAGCAACATAAAGACAAGATCACTGAGAAATACACAATCACAAGAGACACAACATTTATTCTGGGAAACCCTCTAGGGGAAGAAAACCCAGCAAAACTTCCTTATTATAGATAGCCAATACAATGCCAAGAGATAACTCAAGCTAATACAGAAGATCCTCTCCAAAAGATGGGCCACTTTGTCTCTTTCTTCTCCAAATGCAATTCCGAAACTTGTCTCTCAAATGAGCAAGTGAGTTGTGTGTCTAAGTGAGGCGCTGGCCTCTTTATTTATACAAGACTGGTACATGTGAAGTGTCTCTTCACTGGCAGGGCCAACTTCTCAAAATGGGTTGTTATAACCACCTTTAATATATTCTGGGGCCTCTTTAATATCTGATGGGGCCGACTTCCTATTCTGCCTATTATAATTATCATTTGACCAATCCGCAAAAGGGGATTTGGTCCTATTACAATAGCCGACATGATCAATCCACAATGGGGATTGATCCAATGAATAATATATCAGATAATAATAAGAATACACTTTGCAGTTA
>ML828078.1:17191-31185 GCA_009831015.1 Picea engelmannii | reverse complement strand
GGCTTGGAAACATTTGCATCCAGGACAGGTGCAGCTCGCCTTCTACAAAGGCACCCACAGGTAAGCCTTGCATTTCCCTGCTATCATTGCACCCCTTGTCAGGACATCCCTTATCCACCTCACCCATTAACATGACTTGGATTTGATCTTTTCCAGAAACATCCCATTTCCAGTGGCCACTAGCCCAATAGGACGCCTTGTCACTTCTTCCAAACTTGCCTTGCAGATTTGTATAATGTCTTTGAGCACTTGACTAGGTAGAAGGGGTTTTATGCACATGTTTGATAAAATTGATGATTGGATGTGATTGACAATGCTATGATCCCTGTGACTTACGAGCCCATGGAGGGTGTATTTGTTGATGTGCAGGATCATACCCAACAGACAGGTACACATGGGGAGATGATTAGTTTAGACCTCCATGGGACTGAAGAGCGCACTAGGTGGATGATGAGACCCCAGCAGGGGGCAGAGACAGGACAGAGGGGTTTGCACCGGAGAAGAGGAGGACATTCCACAGAGGCACCCTGGCAGAGCCTTACCTAGTTGTGCCCTCTCCACTGGAACGTTGGCCTTGGAAGGCCCATGACGTCACCCAGATGCCCATGACGTCATTCAGCATTGTGGACGTTTTGGGGAGGAAGTTAAGGCAGTTGTGGCACATGTGGCAGCTTGGAGAAGGCCCAAGGAGGGCTAACATTTTGCTCCAAGAGGCCAATGATGCCCTAAAAAGGCCTAACGTCACCCTAGAAAGGGCATGACATCTTACTTTTGCTTGATTAGGTTTTAATTTATGACATTTAATGCAAAAACAGTATTATTTGGTTATTTGGCCTTGTCGGCCTTTTGGTGACCTAAATTTTATTAAGGCCACTTGGTATTGTATAAGTAGAGAACTAAAACCCTCATTTTGATGATGATCTTTCACTCACACTTAGTGAGGTCTGAAATGTGCACCCTCCTTTAGGGTTTTTGGCTGAAAATTGATGCGCACTTGTTGAAGGAGTCTCTTTCTTGGCTATTTTGGCATCTTTCTTGGTGGAAGGTTTATAGCTATGGTTTGGCTATATGAATGCTTGGTGGATGTAAGTGAATTTCTGCCAACACTTCTTTATTGAATGGTTATGGTATTGTTTACTTGCACTTTGTTATTATAATTTGTTGTATTAAACCCTAGGGAACAAGCACATGTTGGTGTCCTTGTTTCATGTCCCTACTAAGTTAAGCTAAGAGCCATTTTGATTTGTTGAAGTTAGATAGAGTCTTGCCATAGCAACACTCTACTTCTACTCTTCTAGCCTAGCCGTTTTATTCTTGTCATTGAGCCAAGGAAGGAGGAAAACGCACTAAGGCCTAGGGTTTCTACACCTTAGTGAGTCGTTTTCCCCTAGGGTTCGATTGATGAAGCCTTGCCTTAGCAATGCTTCATCATTAAACTCTCTTGTCCTTAGCCATAGCATTTATTACTCAAGCTAGTTGTATTTATCTTGTTAATGAGCTAAAGAAGGAGGAGAAAGCACTAAGGCCTAGGGTTTCTACACCTTAGTGAGTCTTTCTCCCCTAGGGTTTCATTGTTGAGCCTTGCCTTAGCAACACTTCAACATCTAACTTTCTTGTCTTCAGCCATATCACTATCATCACGGCCCTTCAACTTTTGCAGTGTTTTTTGACTCCATTTTCCCTAATAACGCACTGATCTAAGACTTCTTGTGTTGAGTATCTTGATCACACACAACTTCTAAATATTCTAGAACAATCCTTAACTACTTCTAACCCTAGCTTAGACTAACATTCACTAACCCTATTGTTGCTATTATCTACTTGCTTTATACTTATACCTTGCAGCATTTATTTATCTTTAAAGCGATTGACTGATTGGCTAAAGCATTGCTTCTAGTATTGTTACATTGATTGTCATTCATCATTGTTAAGTTTCTTTAGCATTTATTGTGAAATGATATTCTGTAATCATTGCTACTTTACATCATTGATTTGCTTCATCAATATCGTTTGTCAATTGCTTTACATCAGAAGTCCTTGATTATATGAAGTACTAACCAGCAAGTGATCTTGCACATGTATAGTTTCCTTGTTGCTTTGTCTCGGGCAAGTACACTTTTTGGTTATTACTCATCTTTATTGGTTGATTAGCCGGGACTTTCTGATCAGTGGTGACTTGTGAGGGGAAATATTATACTTAGCCTTTCAAACCCTTTGCCTTCTCAAAAACCCAGGTCACCGGGGACGTCTCCCCTGGGCCTACCACCCTAAATAGAAAGAGCTATCTTATTGAGGTGGCAGTGGTAGGATAGTCTCAGTTACGCTAGTTTGCCTTTCTTTCATCCATCTTTTACTTTAACTACAAACTGTGCGATAACAGTGACAAAAGGTGACACTGTGACTATCTTCTTCATAAAGATCTCAGAGGACAGAGATCAGCCAGGTGCCATTGGGGAAATCATATCGGCATCCTCATGTATGCACTTGTATATATTATTTGTATTATTGTCACGAGGGAAATTGCAAGAGGAAGGAACCTTTGCTGAAGTCATGGATCCAAAAGGATCTCAGTGCATTCAGAGGAACAACACACTGGAAGTTGCTACATTACAAATAGGTGTTGTAGTTGTGACAACAATCCTTAAATTGTTTTGATTTTAGAGATGTACTCATTATTCTCCTTTAGGAGATATTCTTGTTTTGTTTCCTTTTGTTTGTTCTCTTGTTTCAGGCAGGTTAACAACAAAGGAAGATGGTTATACTTCAGACTTCAGAAGGAGTCAAAACTATTTGAGAAGGAGGAAGAACAGAATCATCATTAAGGAAATCAATGCAATAATACATGATCAGAATCTTTCTACGATTTTGTGGGCGGAAGCATGCATGACACAGTATATGAGTCCTTACTAGATTTTGAAGAACATAACTCCCGAAGAAGCCTTCACCAAAGTGAATCCCAAGATTGAACACTTCAGGATATTTGGGTGCACAATGTATTTTTCATGTACCCAAAGAGGAAAGGTCCAAGCTAGACCCTTCAGGGAGAAAGGATACATTTATGGGATAACAATGAATCTTAGAAGACATATCAGATCTACATTCCTGGTCAGAGACAGATTGAGACTAGCAAAGATGTTGCTTTGAAGAAGAGATAACCCTTCAAAGATCCAGAGAATCTCAGATGGAGATTGCCAATGAGACAATACCTTCTCCCCCTTCAGCAATTTAGAAGGGGACAGACATTATTCCATCTGATCCAGTTGCTCCAGTTGATATGCCCAGAGATATTGCAGTAGGGCATAAATGGCCTACCTAGGCTCGACAAACTCTGCAGGAGGCAGAGGAACACAAAAGCCCCTCAAGGCACATCCCGAGAAAGCAAAGAGATTTTTGAGCTACTCTTCAGCCATGAACCACATCATTGATTCTGAGCCTTCTTGACATGGAGAGTGACAGGTGAACAGGTATGGCAAGTTGCCATGACAAGAGAATACCAGTAGAGATATTGTTCAGAGACCAGAAGGGAAGTTTGTGGTGACTTCCAAGTGAATCTATAAGATCAAGCATGCAGCTGATGGAAGTGTCAAGAAATACAAAGCGAGATTTGTAGCCAGAGGATTCCCACAAACAGAGGGAGTTGTCTATGATGAGACAATTGATCCAATAAGCCCAATACACTTCCATCCGTACTACCATCAATAAGTTGGAAACCACATCACATGGATGGATTCTTGATGAGTTACGTTTCAGCAAGAGTGTCGTTGATCCAAACCTACATTATTACATTGTTGGTGACGAGAGTATGATTTTGGTGACTTATTCAGAAATCCTTGTTGTTAGATACAAGTAAGCCTTGACTTTTGATTTCGAGATGAAGGATCTGGGTATGATGCACTACTTGGGACAAGAAGTATGACAGAGGACCGATGAGATTTTCTTGAGTCAAGGAAAATATACAATGGGGATATTAAAGAAGTTTAGTATGACAGAATGCAAATCCATACCTACACCGATGATGAAGAAAATGAATGATGATGATTCTGTCGAGATTGATCCACAGTTGATTGGATCACCGATGTATCTGGTTAACACCAAACCCGATTTATTCTATGTAGTGAATGTACATTAGTCAATCCATGAGTCAGTCGAGACAAACTCACTGGATAACAATAAAGCGTGTATTGAGATATATACAAGGCACAGTTGGATATGGCTTGAGATATGCCTCCAGTGTGAACTTGAGTTTGCAGGGATATGTCGATACAGATTGAACAAAGAGTACAGTGGACCGGAAGAGCACATCCGGTTGTTGTTTTACCATTGGAGTTTGCCATGGTTTCCTGGTGCAGCAGGAAACAAAGCTTTGTGGCCTTGAGTACCGCAGAAGCAGAGTATATAGCATTGAGTGTGGCAGTCTACGATGCAGTGTGGCTTCACAAGCTTCTGACGGATTTATTTGATCATGAGATGGATCCTATTATTATTTGTGATAACCAACGTTGTGTGAAGCTCTCTGAGAACCCTGTGTTTCATGATAGACCGAAACACATTGAGACAAAAATGTCATTATATCAGAGACATGTTGCAGAGGAAAGAAATACACGTGCAGTACCTTCCTACACATAAGCAAATTGCAGATATCTTCACCAAACCGCTTGCCAAGACGAAGTTCAAGTATTTCCATGAGAGACTTGGTCTGGTGGAGAATGTCTCCCTAGCTGAGAGGGAGTGTTGATGATTACAGTTGCGTGAGACATCCTCCAGGACACAAACCTTAGAGAGAGCCCCTAAGTTGGGTGTGTGGGTCCTATCTGAGACGCAGTGAGACAGAGATATTTGTGTAACGCAGTGAGAAAGAAGATCTGTTGAGTTGAACGTGTCATGGCTGAGCACAGGTGAACATGTGAAAAAACATGAGCTAGGTGCACCTTTCTGAGACAGAAATGAAACGATGTATTAGCCGCCTCTGAGCAGAGAGTTGAGATGATGAACTCCAGAGGACTCTCCTATGTAATGCAGTGAGAAAGAAGATATGTTGAGTTGGACGTGATTGTGGATGAGCACAGGTGAATGTGATCCTAGTGGCTAAGCACAAGTGAGTGTGGTTCTCCTATGAGACGCAGTGAGATAGAGATATGGACATCCCTGTGGTTGAGCACAGATGGATGTACCCCTAGTGGTTGAGCACTAGTGGGTGTATGAGATCCCTTTCTATATTGTTCAAGAGTCGGACTTACTTGTAATCCTATTTGTAATGTAAAGGGTACAGGTCGGCCCCACCTGAATGTAAAAGATAATTAATATGGTAATTATTAATTATATTATAAGTTATTGAGGTCGGCCATGTTGTGCCAATAGACATTACTATTGACAGGTTCAATCTAATATAAGTAAAGGTAAATTCCCCATTGACGAATCAGATCACAAGTGTGAGTTTGGAAATTTCAACAAACACTTGTTCTTGGGAAAAGTGTGCACCTCTCTTGGGCGTTAGGTTTCTAGGGTTTGTGAGCACTCTTTTGTGTGCTAGGTGTTTATGGTGGTGGAGGTCTTTCTCTTGAAGAATATAGCAAAGGATTGGTTGGGTTTTCTTTCCTTGATGAGAAGGGTTTCCCACGATACTTCTTGTGTACTTGTGTATGGTATTTCTTCTTGTGATCTTGGTTGTTGCAACAAATTGTCTATGGTTTAAGTAAAATGCTAAAATGGAATAAACTTCATGCTTAAGCCTAGCTTATTGAAAAATCAACAGGTAATACTCTCCCCCTTTATGTTTAAAGACTCACAAACAGAAGGGGACCACTTTCCAAGGTACCCAAATCTCAACAATAAGGACAAAATCTATCTAATTCCATCTTCAAAATTTAAAATGAAAGTCTTAAAGGAGTCACACAACTCCCAAGCAACAGGACATGTAGGCTTTTTCGAAACCTACTATAATGCACAATAATCATTCTATTGGAAGGGAATGAATAAGGATATTCAAAAATTTGTTGCCAAATGTGACATATGTCAAAGAAATAAAAATGGAAATGTTATGACTCCAGGGTTACTTCATCCTCTACGCATTCCTGACCAAAAATGGGAAGAGATCTCGATGGATTTCATTGAAGGGTTACCCATGTCTGATGGGAAGGATAAAAAATTTGTTGTGGTTGACAGATTAACCAAATATGCACATTTCATGGCAATAAAGAAAATCGACTCAACAAAACAAATTGCAGATGTCTTTTGCAAAAACATTTATAAATTGCATAGGTTTCCAAAGGTTATTATCAGCGATAGGGATGCAAAATTTAAAGGAAATTTCTGGAGAGATTTTTGCAAACAAACAAGAATGCCCCTTAATATGAGCTCAGCCTACCATCCACAAACAGATGGTCAGACAGAAATTGTAAATAAATGCTTAGAAACTTACCTTCGATGCTTTGTGGCAGATAAGAAAATAAGTGGTTTCAATGGTTACATTTAGCCGAATGGTGGTATAATTCTACATATCACACTTCCACTCTAATGACCCATTTCCAAGCACTAATGGTTATGAACCTCCTAAACGGAAAGAGATTGCACTAATTGACACTAAGGTCCAAGCAGTAAAGAATCATCTAGAGGAAGAACAAAAAATCCACAAAATATTATGAGAAAACCTAGCAACAACTCGTAATCGAATGAAACAACTAGCAGACCAACATAGGTCAGAAAGAGAGTTTGAAAAGGCAATTGGGTGTTTGTAAGACTCCAACCCTACAAACAATTATCCCTTAAACAACAAGGGAAGAACAAATTGGCTCCAAAATTCTATGGACCTTTTCAAATTAACAAAAAAATTAGCAAGGTAGCTTAAGAATTGGAATTACCAGACAATTGTCGCATCCACAATGTCTTCCACGTCTCATCTCTCAAGAATGTGCTTGGGCAAGCTCAACTAGTTCAAACAAAAATCCTTGGATTCGATAACGAAGGGAGAATTATTTTAGAACCAGAGGGTATTCTTGCCACTAAGGAAAAGGTGTTATGTTCCAGAACCATTAAGGAATATCTCATCAAATGGAAAAAACTTCTAGAAGAAGATTCATCATGGGAATCAGAACATTTCCTCTGACAATACCCATCACTACCCTTGCTTTGAAAACAAAGCAAAAATATTAAGGGGGATGACAATATTACGAACATAAATACATAAATAATAATAATAATATAAATATAAATACATAATAATAATAATAATAAATATCATTTAATTAAATAAATGAAAAGATCAAGAGACACGTACCTCTTCACCTTGTGACCAGTCAATGCTATAAGTAAACCGTCACAAGGGTGATTGTATCATCATCTTTTATCAATTATCAATCAATATCAATTCAGAATATTCTATCTTCCATTAAATAACAGGTTTACTGTTACAAAGGCCCAGGTTCAAATCACGGCGATCATAAAGCCACAGTTGATGTTTAAAGTTGTTAGAGTTTGACAGCCGCCATATAAATTGGATCACAAGTTGGGGTTGGAGACTCCCCACGGAGCAAGAAAAAGTTGTTTACCCACCCAAAAAAATACAGATTTGTGATAATATTTGAGACTGAACAAAATTAGATCTTTAGTTTTTGAAAAAATTGACCTAAAATAGACGACTTAACAAGAACAAATTTTCTCACATAAGGTGCATCAAAATATATTCTAATGCACTCAGCTTCATGTCCTTATTTCACATTTTTATTTGTCATTTTCATATTGCTTGTCCTTTAAATGGGAAAATCTTCCACTTGTTTACAAATATTCTTGCTTCTTCATCTCATGTTGTTTTCAACAAATGGAAAAGTAAATATCTTGCACTTGATTCTTACCAGTATTTCCAGGAATTGTCCATGGAGTTGTGGTCCAGATAGCCAGGCCCACATTTGGAAAAAGATCTTTCAGAACATTAGGGGAAGTATCAGGCACGTTAACCAGCTTGAAAACAGCATAGACACTTTTTGATGTATGGCCCTCAGGGTACTGAAAAGCACACAATAAAGAACTTCAACGAAAGATTTAGAAATTGATCTTGAGATAAACTTTCCTTACATTAGCAACAAAACACAAGATCTAGAAATGTCAATTTTCTGAAGTAAATGTAAAAGCATGCACCTATGATTTCTAAAATCTATTAGATTCAGGGTTCAAAGTTCTGACAAAATGCAATAGAAAAGGTCTGAGTCAAAGCTTAACTGACTTCTGACCATGAACATGCCACGGTCATACTTCCAAGTTCCACTCAACTTTGAGAAAGATCTAAAAGAATAATAGACTCTTATCTTACATGTTACAACAGTAATTATGTTGTATGCCAAATGACCCCAAAATAAAAGGCAGATTGTTAAAATCAGGAAAAATTACACCATAAAGTGGAGCATTACATAATTACACAAAAAAGTGGAGAATTGCACGATAGAAGTATTAGCCCACGAAAAAAAGGCATCATTATAGGGTAACATATAAAACTTCAATTACAATGGTGCAAGAAAAGATTGAAAAAATTTATTGCCATACAATCTCAACATCCTTTGTAGTTTGTTGCATCACTCTTCTCTGAAAATTCTGTCAATATCAGTGAACTCGATTCATAATACCTACCCCATTGCAAATAACGTCCAAATAAGTTCTGAATTATCCACTATCTGTGATTAAACTACAAGATTTCTTCCCGTCATAGTCACTCCTTCCCAACAAGACATGATTCACTCCCAAGCATCACTATCAAGGCTTTATTGAAGGTTAGTTTGATACTTTGGCAGATTGATATCCTTTAAATTGGACAAGATAGAAGCAACTATCCTCAAAGCTTGGTCAATAAACAGGAAACTTTGGGATTGAAATTCTTGTTTCACTCCCAATCATCATTTTCAAGGATTTATGAAGGTTAGTTTGATACCTTGATAGATTGGTATCCTTTAAAGTGGACAAGATTGAAGCAAGCATCCTCAAAGCTTGGTCAATAAACAGGAAAAAAATTTATTGAAATTGTTGTCACAAGTCATTGCTCTCACCTGCAGGGACCTAGGTCTCAGAGACAACTAAACAAAGCCCTCCTGTATCTTTTGAGCAAGCAAAGAGTATTTACATAACTTACATACCAGTCTTTGAAACACACCATAGCAGAGTTGCATTTGAAGTATGTCCTTAATTCTTATTTAGGTAGTTTATTGAGTATGAATGTCATCTGACATCAATCTAACACCTCGCCCAAAGAAATACTGAAGGGTTTGTATCCAAGGTAATCCAAACTAGAGTTGTATCACCAAGGTAAATTGCAGACTACAACCTCAAAATAATTTAATAGTTAGTACTCTTAGTAACTTACTAAATTAAGATAATTAAGGTGTCAAAGTACTTATAAATGTGAGTCACTTTCCCAACAACCAAACAGAATGCGAGTCACTTTCCCTTCACTAAACAGCACCTTGAAATTCGTGCCAACAGTAAGCTGTACGGACAGAACAAAAATCCCTCCTGCAGCAAAGAAAAACTTCAGCTTGCCCTGAAATTCGTGCCAACAACCAGCCTTGAAAATCGTGCCCTTTCTCCTTGCTATATGGACTGTACGGATATGTACAGTACGGCCTCCAACAGCAACAATATTCCCAACACTTCTCACACAGAAAATCTCCTTGGGAAATGTGCCCAATATCTCTTGAAAACTGTGCCAACCCTAGCTGCAAACAATTTCTTCCTTACTCTCTCAAAATCTTTCAAAAGCTTGTCTTGCACACTGCCATAGGTTCACTCTTATAACCTGAAAGTGACTTTTCACCTTCCCCATCCCTAAATCCAAAGGCCAAGATCTAATCTTGCCTTTACAAGATCAAGGGACATGATTCATTCCCTCCAAAATAAATCACTTACATTTATTAAAGTATTTTTCTCACTTTATGACATAAGTGCACTTTATGCATAAAGTCACTTTAATATTAGAGAGGACACTTTACAAAAAGTCACTTTAATAAAAGAGCCACTTTATTACAACTTTATAAAACACCTTTTACAAAGTTAAGTGCCTAGCAGTGTAAATGTGAGGTCACTTCTGCATACAAGATAAAACATGTGGAGTACCTCCCGAGCTACCAAAAGCTAACATAAGGTGACTTTATTACATGGGTAAGCCTTATATCTCTAATAATCATAACCCAAGGAAACACCTTTGAGCCGGAGAAGAGCTGGCCTGAAGTGAAAGAGGGTTGGTGAAGTGACAATGGCCTCCCTCTTGGTTACACCAAATCGCATTTGAGTTTTCAGACTTTATCTCTATAAGTGCGAGTTTGTGTGATAACATGCCCATAACAACCCTCAAGCCATGTCCTTCAATGTGGAGCACTTTCTTTGTAGATCCTTCTTTGACCAAGTACATAGTAACGTTGTCATTGTAGCACGAAGTCAATTGCCCAGTTATCTGCATTGCACGATTTGAAACCACCTCCAAAGTTCGTGTTGCTTCCAGTGCTTGTTTCAGTAGTTAGGGAATCAGAGCATTGATTGTCATTGTTCCTTTTCTCGAAAGGGGTATTATGAGGAGCCTGCAGTTGTCATCTGATGTTCTCTCTGTTGATGGTCTAGTTCCTTTATAAGGTTCGTCAAACAAGATGCATTTTGTTTCATAACTAGACCATCTCTCATCTGACAGCCTTGAAAAAGATTCTGTGTTCCTGAATATCTCTGTATCTTTGAATCTTAAACCATCATCTGTATTTGTATTTGAAGCTCCAGTTTCATTCACTCCTGAAACCTCTGAACTGTAGCTATTACTGAATTTTTCACCGTTAATAACTGATATAGGAGGACAAGTTTGAGGAACTGCTACCTCAATATGCTAAGTGTCATTTTTTCTACAATCTATCTTCCGAGGTAGACCTAGATTCGCCATTCTGTCAGTTAAAGGAGTTAATCTTTTTACAGTCCTGAAAGAAACACTATCTGGCATAGATTTGGTCACAGCACCACCACTTTTTTCTCAAAAATTTTGATTTCTGTCCGGCGCTACTGTAGGATTTGAGATCTACTGTGAAGGCTTCTTCACTAATTTTCTCTGTGCCCTTTTTCAATGCTCCGCTTTCAGTCTGTGGGGAAGAAACCTCAGCATCTGCAGTCAAGGTTGTCTGATTTAGCACCAAAACAGTTAATTCAGTCAACCCTATCATATTTGTTTTAGACATGCAAAGAAAGGCTCGAGGCATTCCACAAGTTAAAAACTCAAGAACCCTTGCAAGATTACAAGAAAACTCAAAAAAAACGATGGTTCACTTCCTTTGCTGTAAATCTGGGACCCGGTAATGTTCTCACATCTCCCTAAGTGAAACAGGAAACTCAGTAATAATCCAATTCAGGGTGTTAAACAAGCAATTAAGGAAAGACAACCAGCTTTTCATCCAAGTAGCACTTTTCCGCAGTAAACCCTGAAAGAGACCAGACCAAGATTCTCCATGTTTTGAAGTTCCAAATCCAGAACCCTTGCAAAGCCGCAGAAGAATGTTTGTAACTGGAATCCAAAACCTATCATCAAATGCCGAAAGCAATGCACCAGGCATCCTTTCCACTGCTACTTCATTTCTTTCAAATGCAACCATGTACTCTTTATACTGTACTAATACAGATATGGACTACAGAAGAACATCTCTTAGATCTGCATTTGCTATCCTTGGATCATTGAAATGTGTAACAAGAAAAGTCACAAATGAAGAGAGCCCTTGCTGCAAAAGAGCTGCCGGAGAAACAAAACAGGGATCACTCCTGCAGAATGCATGAAAAAAATCTACCAATGTTTCAACATAGATGATAGAACTTGGGTACATAAGGAGGAACTTGATCAATTTTGCCAAGGATCAAGAGTAATTGCACTATCCACATGCATGTTGCATACACTCCCCATATGCAATCAACTAAATCCTCTCTATACAGATTCTGTGCTTCTTTCAGATGGTTCAGATGGGAAGTTTTCTCAGCTCTGATCTGCTTATCTGTCTCGTCCAAGATTGAAATTGACTGGACTGATTGTTAAATTTCCTGTAAACCTAGCATCTGGCAGTTAATTCCGAGCAAAAACAATTTAATGAACTAAAGCACAGCAAGGTTACTCAATGAGAATATAAGCGGAAGCATAAAACAGAAATCAAACACATTTGCACACGAGATTCAGGTAAAGACCCTGGAAAAACTCTTGAGGGAAAACCAGTTCTGAGTTTGATTTTATTGCTAAAAATCTTGGGCTCTTGTCTTGGGATAATGGCCCATTAGAGGATTACAATGCTTCAGCTGATAGCCTAGCCCACCTAGCTGCTATCACCCTAGCTGCCCCCTGCACCTTTTCCTCAACCCTAACCACTCAGACACAAGTACATGAGCAAGACTCCTTCTTGCTCCTATGCACTCATTGTATGCCTCTCACTTCTCCTTAGATCTGCTTTTATAATCCCTTAATGACTAAAACCCTAACCCTAGATCTCAATGGCCAAGATTAGATCTTGCATCTCACGATCTAACGGTCACGACTTAATCTTTCGTTGAGATGACTTAAATCACTTAAGTCACTCAACCTTACAAAAGTCACTTTAGTCATTACATAAAAGCCACTTTAGAGAGTGTCACTCGGACACCCCCGCATGCTATGCACCACCAATGCAGAAGTACATGTCTAAGCTACCCCAAAAGCTAACACACCCACTTAGCGAGGAGGTACTTCTGGAAGAACCTCCTCCTGGATCAATCTCTGACCCCATCAAATCTATTGTTGTTGTAGTTGCTCTCTCTGAACTGGAAGACCTTCCTACTACCTCCGTTGCACTCTGCTTTGATCTACGATCGAAGATCCCCTTGGACCCCACTATAGGTTGTCCCAGCACCCTGTACATCATACCCTCCCTGATGCCAAGCCTCACTGTTGCATCATGAGTATCTGCTCCCTTTGAACGTATGAGTACATGTCCATCCTCGAACATAACTACATACCCCATGTCCTCCAAGGTTGATACTGAGAGAAACTTCATCCCTAGGACATATATCACTCCTACCACCTCCAGAAAAACTCCTGACTCTAGTTGGAATCTGACACATCCAACCCCCTTCACTGCATGCATGGTGTCGACCCCACCGCCCACATGCAAGTCTGAGCCTGTCTCTTAAACACTAAGGAACATCGCCCTCATTCCCGCTATATGGCGAGATGAGTCATTGTCCACAACTCATCCCCAATGCTTCCATCTTGGCAACCTACTGAAAAACTCAAATTTGTCCTACCGGACCTGCTTCCTAGTCTTACTGCCCGGACCCCTGCCCGAGGCTGCCCACAACCTCTTGTTGTTGCCCAAGTCATTTATGGGCTGCCCGGAGCCCTTCCTGGGTGCTGCCAAACTATCTCATCCTGCTGCCCAGGCTGCCTGCCCGCTGCTCGAGACTTTTGTCCACTGCTCGGACAATTTTGGGGTTGCCGCGGCTTTCTGTCGGTTCTCTGTGGTTGTTCCGGTTGACCGGCTGTCTATTTTCTTGGCTGGCAACTGGCTCAGATGCAACAAACCTCCACCCGTGCTCTGGCTAGCCACACAGCCTGTCCAGTTCTGAGTTTGATTTTATTGGTAAAATCATGGGCTCACGTCGTGGGTTAATGGCCCATCAGAGGATTACAATGCTGCAACTAATAGCCTAGCCCACCTGGCTGTTATCTCCCTAGTTGCCCCCTGCACCCTTTCTTCTTCCCTGCCCACTCAAACACAAGTACATGAGAAAGACTCCCTCTTGCTCCTATGCACTCATTGTATGCCTCACTCTCCTTAGATCTGCTTTTATAATCCCCTAATGACTAAAACCCTAATCCTAGATCTCAATGGCCAAGATTAGATCTTGGATCTCACGATCTAACGGTCACGACTTACTCTTTCGTTGAGATGACTTAAATCACTTAAGCCACTCAACCTTACAAAAGTCACTTTAGTCATTACATAAAAGCCAATTTAGAGAGTATCGCTCGG
>ML828077.1:50153-60308 GCA_009831015.1 Picea engelmannii | reverse complement strand
ATTTTTAATGCTCAATGTGAAGATGTGTTTTATGGTTTCATGCATATGTTGAATGGGTATATAAGATGATTCTATCACAGGTTATTATGTTATTATGGTTTCACGCACATGATAAATGAATGTATGTTAAGTGAATGATTAGGATGAATAATGTTATGTTAAGTGATGATTAGGATAATGGTTCAACAATAAGGAGATTGAGTTTTCTATAGATCAGAACCATAATCCATAGATCAATGCAGAAGAATGGTTACAAAGCTATTCTTTTACGCATCTACATGAAATTTTCTTTGTTGATTTCCCAAATGTGTTATCATAGTGGATCCAGAGATTTGTTGAATAGATCGAAAGGTATCTCACCGAGGTTTCAAGAAATTAGGCTCATGAGTTAATTCAACAAGTCAATGCTATCAGAAATAAGGTATCACATGCAGTTGATTACTGGATAGATAGTGTGTTGGGAGGATATGTTACTGAATTTTCTATAGATTGTACTCAATCATATAGTGTTGTTGAAAGATAATTCTTTAAAGGACCACGTGAAAGATACTCGAAGTAGCTATCTACTTGAATTAAGATGTTGTTGTGTAATAAGGGAGTCATGAAGATGGAATCTGATTTCCTTAGCAGCTAAGCACCTTTGTGCATAGGGGGAATTGGGGGCTGACCAGGGAATGGTATGAGTGTTGCAGGGAAGAATGAATGAGGAATAGATGATTTGATGATGTCGAGAGAGGAAGAAGGTGCAATAGTAGAAGATATTGGAGTATTGCGTAGTGGTAAGAGATTTAGGTTGAATAGGAAGAGGACTATGGTTGAGAGAGAAGGTCAACATAATGAGTTTGAAGAGAGAGACACTGGAGTAATATTCCAGATCATACCATGCACAAAATATTATCTCAGTATGGTAGAAAAAGATCCCACTCTGTCTAGAATTTTATGTCGAACCCACGACCCCTTGTGCGTCTCCAAAGTATGAATAAAATTTGGCAATTGTAGTTAGTAAGGGAAGTACAGATAGTATTCAAGGGAGTCAGAACAATGGAATTAGTACAGTAAATCAACTTCAGATAATGCCACGGAGAAGAAATAATTCATAGAATATGATGGCGGGAGTAGATCCCACCTTAAGGATTCCTCTCTTTTAGGGGGCAGGTTCAGAAGATACAAAACAACATTTGTTCATTTTTGAAAGGATATGGGATGTGAAGAACATCTTGGATGATGATGTGGAGATTGCCCAGTTGGAAACAAACTTTAGAGAATGTGCACTATAGTGGTACATGAAGTATCATAATACTACACCTGTGGGATAAACTAGAGCATTAACAGAGGTAAAACAAGCACTGTTGAAAGAATTTGATGTAGACCCCCTACCTCAGCAGGGTCTACTCACCCCCGACCTCTGAATAATTCTTCTTTTGAGCCGAATTAACTCTTTCGGGCTCTTTCTAGAACCCTTCGAACAAATCCACAGGGCCCCCTTTTTCTCCTCTGGCACAGGCCTTCAACAAAATCTGTGCACGCACCCTTTTCCCTTGGCGCTCTTCTCTCTGTTCTGACCCGACATACCTTTCACGGTTTTTAGGGTTTCAGGACTCCTATGAATGAATTCTCCCCAGTTATTTGTCCTCTTGGACTTCCGGTCTCCGAAAATGTCGAAAAGGCACAATGCCTCAATTGGCTCCTCCCTTGGCCTTTTGGGTCTTCACATTTTGTTGTTTCACAAGTCGGGACTCCCAAGCTCCAGACTCCTGGCCTCTCGAGTACCTGGTACCCAGAATGCCAAAATGATGACCCACGATAATATGCCACCAACTTTTCGCAATTCGGGGAATCGCGAAGAGAGTGTTCTCCCTTCTGTACTTTGTCTTTCAAAATCCCAGTTCACGAAATACTGAACTGGCTTGGCGTTCTCTCTTTCGGAGTTTCATGATTCAGGGAATCGCGATGTAAGGGCCCTTCCTTTCCCCTTTCGAACCTCCAGTGGACGAAATGACGAAATGGCAAAATTCCGAGATACCCAACACCTGTTCTTTCAGGATTTTTCATTTCACGAAATCAGGATGCGTGGGATGTCCTTGCTTCTTGGAACCTCTGGTCACCGAAAATCCAAAATGGCTCGACGCTCTCTCCTTCGGGATTTCTCGTTTCACGGAATTTGGATACAAAGGGTATCCCTTCTCCTTGGAGTCTCCGGTCACCAAAAAGATGAAATGCCAAAATGCCAAAATGCTGAAATGTTGTGGCGTTCAATCAATGGCTCACGGAAATCCCTGTGATTGACAGCTCACGTCGAATCGGGATTTTGCTATTTCATGATTCGGGGTTCTTAAGGACAAGCGCCTTTGTCCTTCCACCTCCTGGTACCCGAAGTGTCGAAATGAACGTTGAGAAACTCTCCCTGCTAACCTCCTCCCAACTCTACCTGATCCGATGACCTGTAGGGTTTCGGTCTTCCCCCTCGAGGGTTCTCCACCATCCATTTGGATTTATGAAATCTCCTCTTAGATCTATGCAGGGTTAAAGATTGTGCTCCTTTCTTCAATCGAACGGCCTGCGGGGATTTCCACCTCAATACAGCGCTCGACGACGTTCTTCCTTCTGAGCTTTTACTCAATTTCGACTTAGGAGATTTCTAAGTTTGCGAATATTCGGTCTTCGCTCCTTCTAGGGAATGGGTTCCTGGATCCTGATAACACTTTCTGAAGTGTTATTCTTCCTGAGCTTTGTCTGGTTTAGACTCCGGCTCCCGCACACTCCTTGCATCTGAGGGAGTTCAATAGCTCAGATTCACGACGTTTTCTCTCTGGCTCAATGCACACCTTGTAGAGCTCCCAGTGAAGAGAAAACAATTCCACAATGTTCCTCCCTGGCTCGATGCACACCTTGTAGAGCTCCAAATGAAGAGAAACAATTGAAACTGCCAAAATCTCACAGTTCCATTTACTTGTTTATAAAACAGAAAATAACAGGAAAATACACAGTCCAAGCTCAACACCTTTGGATCAATTTTCCATTATTTTATATTCACAAGTGCCCAATGGCTACAGATTACACTCAAAATTACAGGAACTCAAAAGAAGATTTTTCTCCTGCTGCTCACAGTTCTCTCTTACAACTAATTTTTCTCTTTATTCCAGCTCTCCTCTTCTCACTGGGTGTGTCAACTTCTACATAAATCAAAGATGGTTCTAGGGTTTCCCCTGGCTACTTGCCTACTCTAAAATTCATCCTATGCTATTTAAGTCCAGTCGCATTCCAGAGCCGAAGTGGAAACTTCTGCTCTATTTACAATTTCAAAAACTTGCTTCACAGGGTAAAATTCGACACCGGTTCAACCATGCCTCAAAAAGTGAATCCTGGCGCTGAGTGGAGACGGATCCCGAAATCTGTTGTAGCCGCCCACGTCGAAGTTCTGAAAGAACTCGCATGTGTTGAATGTTCTCTCCTCTATGCGCTTGACATAATGCTCATGCATCATACTCCCCTTGACAAAAATTCATGGACTCCTGTCCATGAGCTCCTCTACTGATTTTCCCTGCTTCTGGATAGCAGCTTCATTTTCCCAACTGGAATATTCAATTGGGTGTCCCTCCCATTTGACCAAATACTCAAAATAAGTCTTCCTCCTGGTCTTCTTGCCAATATTTTGATCCAGAATCTTCTCCATCTGTAGCTTCTCTGCCACAGGCATCTGCTTCTCCCACTGAATCTTTCCATGATCTTCTAATCCTTTTGTGTCATATTTCTTGTAAGGATACAGGTCTGAAATATTGAATATAGGTGAAATGCCCACACCATCTGGCAGTTCGATCTCATAGGCGTTTACATCAAACTTCCTCAAGATCTTAGAGGGTCCTATCTTCTTCATCTTCAATTTGTTATATGTTACCCTAGGGAACCTTTCCTTCCTAAGATGTGATCAAACCTAATCTCCCACTTCAAATTGAAGTTCCCTGCGATGTTGATCAACTTTGTGCTTTTATTTCTGGTTAGAACTATATAATTGTTCTTTGATCTGACGAGTCTCTGCATCTCAGCAGCAAAATCCTCTGCTCCAACGCTTCTGATCTCTCCCTGTTCCAAGTCCCTTAACTCAAAAACTTCCATGGGTTGCATTCCATAGAGTATTTGGAATGGGCTCCTTCCAGTGCTTCTATTTGGTGAGTCATTGTATGCAAATTCTGCTTGTGGCAGAATCTGATACCACTGGTTATGGTGTTCAGTAACCAGGCTTCTCAATAAGTTTCCCAAACTTCTATTTACCACCTCAGTCTGCCCATCTGTCTGAGGGTGATAAGTTGAGATGACGGAAAAATCTATCCCCATCTTCTTCCACAACGTCCTCCAAAAGTGACCAACAAATTTTGTGTCTTTGTCTGAGATAATGCTCCTGGGTAGGCCGTGAAGTCTCACAACTTCTCTGAAAAACAGATTTTCAACATGTGTTGCATCACTGGTCTTCTGGCATGGGATGAAATGTGCCATCTTTGAAAATCTATCCACCACCACAAATATGGAGTCAAATCCCCTTTGTGTTCTCAACAATCCCAACACAAAATCCATGCTTATTGCATCCCAAGGCCTCTCTGGTATTGGCAATGGTTGATACAATCCAGTGTTCTATCTTTTCCCTTTGCATGTTGGTAGATTCTACATCTGTTCACCAACTTTATCACATATGTTCTCATACCTGGCCAATAGTACGAGCTGCTCAACTATGCAAACATTTTATCATGGCTGAAGTGTCCAGCCAATACTCCACTATGCTTCTCCTTCAGAAGATTGTCCCTCATTGAGCATCTTGGTATGCACAATTGATTTCCTCTGAACAACAATCCTTCCTGAACCATATACTCTGTCCACTGACTTCTATTTGGATTTTTTTTTATTTTGGATAGGTTAAGATTAGAATATTAGATGCAGAAGGAAAGAAGATGCAGAGAAAACATAAATGAGAGGAGGTGTGAGGTGTGTAAAGTAGGAGTGAATTTGCCGAAGAATGTCTAGAGGAGGTGTGAGGTGTGTAAAGTAGGAGTGAAGTTGTGGAAGAAAGTCCAAAGGAGGTGTGTAAAGTAGGAGTGAAGTTGTAGAAGAAAGTCCAAAGGAGGTTTGAGGTGTGTAAAGTAGGACTGAAATTGTGCAACAAAGTCATAGGATGTTCAATGAACTCATATGAAATGCTTTAGGAAATGGAGGATTTCATGAAAAATGAAATATTAATCATGATATTGCCTCAAATAACCATAATAGGGAGTATAATTTTTTATCAACAAACGTGAAAAGTCGTCACCTACTATCATTCTAGATCAGCATTAAATCCCAAAAGAAATCAAATTTATTATCATTAGTAAATGTGAATAGGATTTTCATTCTATCTCCACAAAATACCAACCCAGGTGGCAAGATTAAGGTTTTTTTTAAAATATTATATATGTATTTTAGTGCCTTAACCTTGTAAACCATAGCTTGTTTTGACCACTAAGCAAAAGCTAGAAATAATGAACCAATTTTTACCTTCATGATGAAATGTATGGAAGGTAGATATTGTACATATAAGAGATAATGAGATGAGAAACAATCATAAGAAATTGACATACAAATGCTTCTAGATGTCATAATTGTAAAGTGGTTTTTAATGCAAATAGCTAAGCTCAAGAGAAAGTATCAATATTAAGTATTTTTAATTTTTGTTTAATTTTATTATTATGTTTTAAACAAATGTGTTTTCCAAGGAAGCCTATTATGTCAAATTAAATTTATCTAATAAAAACTTAGTATTTATGTTTTTTAAACAAAAACTTTTTTTTTTCGAGAGAATAAAATCAATAACATTTTTTTATAAAACATTAAACAATAATCATAAATTGTAGTTTATAGAGAATTGGGATAATCCCCACATGACACAAACTAATAATGAAAAATAATCATGATCTTTCAATACATAATCATACACCATAGAAACAAACTAATTATATTTACACAATGAGTATCATAAATCATCACACTAAAAAGACTAGCAGGCATTATAAATCACAATACATTTTAACAATGGACATCATAAAGAATTACACTAAGGATACTAGTGGGTATTATAAATAACAATGTGTCTTAACAATGGACATCATAAATAATAACACTAAGAACACTAATAGACATGATAAATCACACTACATCTATGAACATCATAAATCATCACACTAAAAATACTAGGGAGTATTATAAATCACAATACATCTTAACAATCAACATAATAACTAGTAAACTAGTGAACATTAGAAATTACAATACATATTATCAATAAACATCACAAATCATCACCCTAAGCAGATTAGTTGGCATTATAAATAGCAATACAACTTAACAATAGACATCATAAATCATTACACTAAGATGACTAGTAAGCATTATAGATCACAATACATCTCAATAATACATTATATCAATAAACATCAGAAATCATCACCCTGAGAAGATTAGTGGACATTATAAATACCAATACAACTTAACAATGGACATCATAAATCATTACACTAAGATGACTAAAATGACTAGTAAGCAATATAGATCACAATACATCTTAACATTACATTTGATCAATAAACATCACAAATCATTACCCTAAGAAGATTAGTGAGCATTATAAATAACAATACAATTTAACAATAGACATCATAAATCATTAACTAAAATGACTAATAAACATTATAGATCGCAATATATCTTAACAATAGAAATCATAAATCATCACACAAAAAAACTAATAAACATTATAAATCACATTTCATAAATCATCACAGTAAGAAAACTAATGGTCGTTACAAATCACAATTTACATAGAAACAACATAAATCATCACAAAACTATTGTTCATTACACATCAAAATTACATACATCTTTACACAATTACATACATCTTTAAGAGACATCATAAATCATCACACTAAGAAGACTAGTTAGCATATAAAACACATTACATCCTCAAAATGACATTTTATCACTAACAATGACATTTTATCACTATCATTTCGTTAATCTAGATTCACTGGATACAAGTTTACCAAGAATGATACCACAGACGTGTTCCTATTATTCATCTAATTCGTTATTATTAAAACATATGCCCAACATATACCGCGTGGATCCAACATTATCTCGTCATTTCTGTCTTCAAATCTTAGATTGCAAGGTAACGGTTCTAGTGATTTCATCCTCAAATATCTGCATGACAACGAACGGACAGTGGAGAGCAACGGCTATTCCTTCTTGGCCATTCGTATTTCGATGCGCGGAAAAGAGGCAGAACATGCCGGCAACGACTTCCAGTTCGCTTCCTGCAGGCCCTCCGGTGACTGCATTTCCCCAACCGAAGTCTACATCCCGATAAGCGATTTTGGAAACGTCTGAGGCAAAAATGGCGCCCACCATTGTCAAGAAAGGACGCCCTTTCAATTCCATGAAGTCTATAACCGATCTCACGTACTCTTCGTTCACAACCATTTTCACTTGGTTGATCAATTTCACAGCGAAAGAAAGCGGGTTCTTTGACAGGTCTCCTACTGTTGTCTTCGCGCATGCGAAGGCAACCGCATTGCCATAGAAACCCTCGGGAAGCGGTGGCACTAATATCGTGCGGACGTCTACGGGAAATATGAAGCGCACTTCCTCCTCCGCGGGAATTCGTTGAGCCCTCGTTCTTGAACGCCACAGACACGCCGATAGAACATCAAAGGTTGTGCATTTGCCTTGCTCTCCTACTGCTTGTCTCTTCAGCGACTCAATTTCCTTGGGACCAAAAAATAATGAATTGTGGCTCAAGTCCTTCTCTGGAACCATCTGACCATCCTTGTCTTCTATTTGATCATATGCGTAAAGGGTAGATTTCACTGTGGGATTCATGCGTGGTCGGAGGATTTCTCTTTTCCACACCGGAAGTACGCATAGGACATATATGTTCACTGTAACAATTTGACGAAGTTTCCTTTTGATATTCACAACAGTAATATCTGTTATGGCCTTTCCTCGTGGCTGTTCTTGCATGCGACTTGAACATCAGTCGATTTGCACACGGTTGACATGGTAATTTTCTTGATACAAAAAAGGTTGGCGCTGGTGAAAGCTCCCTGTGTTACCAATTAGAAATTGAAACCTCATCATAGAAGTCTGTGAACACTGTGAGTTCAAAACAAGAGATGTTGATTTGATGTCATCGGATGGATGGTATTTTTATCCTTTGTCTCTAATGATGATTGAGAGTTCATCACCTCAAACCCTCTCCTTGCTGTCACATGAAATTCGTGAGCACTATCTGCCATAATTTCCAGCTTTCTTGCTGCGGGGAGTACACCTTAACCGTTGAAACTCGAGACTTTCACCAGCTAACTTCATCTTCACAACATACGTTAGCTGTTGAAAAGTTTTTTCACAAAATTTTGAAACGATCTTTTGAGGATCAATTTATTTCTAAGATAAAATCTTAAATCTTATCTTTTGATAATTCTAAAATCTAAAAATTTATATAAAATCCTATTAACGACCACACTATCACCTACAAAATGAAACACATTGACTGATTCATTTTGGGAGATAACATTTGGCTCCAGCTGGGATGGATACCTCCTTGTGAGGTCACCAAGAACCTAGTTAGACTCACTAGCCTTTATTACAACTTGAAATCAAAAATGGTTTTACTCAGTACCATTGGGCATGGAGTTATCTGGCTTGTGCAACTGATCTTCAAAAACCTGTAGCCTGTTCTGCTTATTCATTGAAATCAACAGCCAATAACCGAAAAGTCTAATTCTCATTGAGTGAGATTATTCTCTTCTACTCCTACACTAACCAATTGTACTGCCTCTTATCAAGTGAAGTGATGCTTCCAATGAAGCCATGTAAGGAACTAATTTACTGACATCATGCTAGATCTTGAACCGAAAAACAATGGAAGCCATATCATGTAGAAAAGAGGTTGGAACAGATGATAAAGACAATCTTCTTCTGACATAAATATTTTAACATCTATGTTTCTCATAGACTCCAAATAGTTAGAAAAAGGGTCATCAAATTCACAAAGAAATACCTCTTTGGACTGTTGATCCAGCTATAATTTAAAATGATGTTGAAGGCTACCTTTACTAATATCATTGTTGAATGCAGGCTGCTCGAGATCTGTTGGAGAAACATATAAGATGGACTGTTGATCTGGATTTTTCAACTCCTCACCTTCTTCTTCATATCTACTGCAAACTTCCAGTCACTGCAAATCTTGAAACTGTAGGCTGCCCTCATCATTTACTACAAATCTGAAACTGTTACTTGTTGATCTGTTAATTCTTCCTGTTGATGTATATATTTGCTCTTTGACCTCAAAACCTTCAAAAGAGATATGTTGATTTTCATGAATATCTAAAGCAATAGATACATCTGATATAATGTCAGATGTTTCTATGTTATTACAATCATTCAATACCTCTTGATCTTGGTGACAACCATTTTTAATAGACGTGTTCAATACAATGTCAAAGGCATCATCATGGTTGTCAAAATGTGGATCAACAAACTCTTGATCATGATTAGAGATGTCTTCTACTACAGCAAAGTCTTCTTGAATATTTGGATTTTTATGCAACAAATTGAACTCATGACAACATTCAGGAAATAGAAAGTCAACTAAAAATATGCCTTTACAAAACACATGGAAGGCAGCATGAAAATTATCTAAAGAGATGATACTAGCAATAGGCAAAGACTGGTACCAATCACGAGCAATCCCTTCTAATGAAAAATAGAATAGCTGAATTTGAACATCCTCATGCACAACTTGCAATCCATGCATGTAATCATGAAAGTCTAGCAAATGTTTAGCTGGCACTTCCCACTCTTCTCCTCGAAATCTGGAAAGACTATTTTCCCATTCATCTCTACTAGGCATTGGATTAGGGAAACCAACAATTTTTTAAAAATCACAGAACACATACTGTTGGATTACTGAGAAGGGGGGTGAATCAGTAATAACGTAATTATAATCCTTTTTCTTCAAATTTTATATCAATGTAGAATTATTATCCAATAATGAGCAGTAATAAATAAACAATCACACACATACACAGTACACCAGTGTTTTACGTGGAAACCCAAATCGGGAGAAAACCA
>ML828077.1:22807-42926 GCA_009831015.1 Picea engelmannii | reverse complement strand
CCACAAATCTCTGGTAATAACCTGCTAGCCCCATGAATCTTCTCACCTCATGGGCATTTTTCGACACTGGCCAGTCCATAATGGCCTTTACCTTATCTGGGTCCACAAAGATTCCTTCGCCGGAAATGATATGACCTAAATAGTGGATCTCTTTCTAGAAGAAGGAACACTTCGACAGATTCCCATACAATTTGTTCTCTCTAAGGCAGGACAACACTATTCACAAGTGTTCCTCATGTTCTCTTTCATTCTTGGAATAGATGAGGATGTGATCTAAAAAGACTTGTACAAAATGGTCTAAGTACTTCCGGAATAATCCGTTCATGAGGCTCATGAATACTGCTGGCACATTGGTCAATCCGAAAGGTACTACAACAAACTCATAATGTCCAAACCGAGTTCGAAAGGCAGTTTTTGGGATATCACCTTCCTTAATCCTTAGTTGATGGTACCCTGATCGCAAATCAATCTTTGAGAATACCGCTACTCCTTTCATCTGATCGAAGAGGTCATATATTCGTGGCATCGGGTACCTATTTTTCACTGTAGCGCAGTTCAAGTCCCTGTAGTCTATACACAATCATAAGGATCCATCCTTCTTCTTTACAAAAGTTACTGGTGAACCCCAAGGTGAGACACTGGGCCTTATTAGCCCTAATTCTAGTAACTCTTTCAACTGCATTTGCAATTCACAAAGTCCTGGCGCTATCATCCGATACGGAGTCTTGGAGATTGGTTCTGCACCAGGTTTTAGCTCAATAGTAAAATCAAGCTCCCTCTCAGGAGGTAACCCTGGTAACTCGTTCGGAAAAACATCCTAAAATTCTGACAATACCGAGTACTGATCCAATAAGGGTCCCTTCCTTTCATTCACTACTTCCACTACATACAATCGACACCCTTGTCTCAAGCATCGCTTAAACTTCATAGTTGATATAAAGAATAATGACACTTTTCTCCCTACAACCTGGATCTCTACTGGTCTTCCTTCATCGTCGACACAAAGCACCCTCTTTGCGAAACAATCTACCAAATATCGGTGAGCTGCTAACCAATCCATTCCAATGATTAGGTCATATGCCCCGAGAGCAGTGACGTATACCTTTAACCTAGTAGTACACACTCCCAGGTCTACTATAAAATTATCGACACTAGGTCTTACTGCTTGTTTTTCCCCTGAAGCCATCTCGACTTGTTTAAATTCGTCGTGCTCGTAGGCTGCCAACCCACTCTTTTCTAATGCAGATGGTGAAATGAAACTATCTGTCACACTAGAATCAAACAAAATCTTAACATTGATATGATTTAGTGTACCTGATGACTCCACCACCATGGATTGATGTTCGACCTGACGGTTATTAACCGCTGTGTAAATCTGGTGGCTACTACTTGATATTCCCATCGGTGCCTTTCCTTCTCTATGCACAAACCCCGATTGTGACTCTAGGTAGTCACGCTAGTAATGGGGTCCTCCGCACCCCCAATAGGTAACATGAGATTGAACCTATGTACTGTTATGTGACTGTCTCTGAAATGAGTTCCTTCCCCTGGAACCCCTGCCCCTACTAGTTGTTCCCTGAGATGGTCATGGACCTATCTACGTTGTTGGCGATGAACGAGATGTTGCACTTGCTTCCATTTAAATCCTTGTGGCTACTGTCCTTGGTGCGACTCTGTTGCCATATGGCGGTGGCCTTAAGCCCCCTCCCCTAAGAAATTTCCTAAGGGCCTTCCCTACAAATCGTGGACGATGTAGAAATGTCGGTCTTGTACCCCTGGTTAAGTTCATGTGTTCCTCCGCATAATGCGCATTTTCCACTGCTTTCGCTAATGAAGATGGTTTCCACATCCGCACCATAGCTCTTATCTTAGGGTTCAATCCATAGACGAAGCACTCTACCTGTCATTGGTCATTATCCATATACAAAACATATTTGACCAGTTCCATAAATCTAATCTCATATTCTTCCACAGTTTTGTTTCCTTATACTAAGGCATGAAATGCCCCTACCTGTTGTTCCTCGTAGTATGCTGGTAGATATTTCCTTCGGAACCTCTCTTCGAAAAGTTCCCAAGATACTGTGTCTAGGGTAAGGTGCAGTTGTCTTTCTAGGTTGCCCCACTAGTTCAAGGCACTGTCTCTTAACTGAAAAATGGCGATATTTGCCTTTTAGTTGGATGCATAGTCCCTTAAGGCAAAACACCTTGTCATGCCATCCAACCATGCTTCCGCGCGTTTACTGGCGCGACCCCTGGAAAAATTTGGAAGTTTTATCTTGTACAATTCTCGCGTGATGTATTCGGGTGGAGGCCCTCCCCCTGAATCCCTTCACGCTTCTGGATTACCCGTTCCAGATGGTGAGGGTTCCACTTCAGTCCCTGCCGGTTGTCGCCCCTTTAAAGTCTCATTAATGGCTTCCAACGAGGACGGTAAGAGAGCTAGTTCAGGCGATGTTGGTGGCGGCACTGGCGGTGTTGGCGATGCTTGTGACGACACTCCCCTACCTCAACTCCCTCGAGTCCTGACCATCCTATATGCTTTAACCTGCATCAACCAAGTTGTTAGGGTGAGTTCAAGGATGTTTCAAATTGGTGCTACTCAAACTAGAAACAGGGTTAGGCGTAAGTTTTCTTTACTTGTTTGTAAACAGACATTACTCCTTTAGGGGATTGGCTAGGTTAGGGTTAGGATTAAGCATCTAAGCTTGATTTCTTCGCCCCTATGAAAAAACTATTGGTTCCCTTGCCCTGTAGCTACGCTAGCCTTGCGCCATACTCTCCAATTCCTCTTGCTTACTCTCCTAGTGTGTATGCCGCCTCCTTCCTGCTTGTCCTATTCTAAGTCCTTTTAACTTTTCACTTACAACTAAATATCCTCCGATGCTTGACTTGGGAGATTTTCCTTGGTGTGTAGTGTTGGGATTGTCGAATGTTGCATTGAGATTTAGCGTTGACTTGACTGGTGGAATGGAGTGGAGGGACTTGGCTCTTGGCTAGATGAGTTGTGTGTACGGTCTCGTGAGCTTGGCGCTTGAATAATCGAAGATTATTCTTCAGGCTAGTACTTTGCTACTATTGATAATTAAACTATTTATATGTGAATTTATTTGTAAAAGTGATATGTGTGGTGCGTTGGTGTTATTGCTCTCCTTAGGGCTCTTCGCTTGGTGGGGGGTCTTGGGTTCAAAACCCATGGACCTCTAAAATTTATACTTAACCCTATATTATTAAATTATTTAAATTAAATTTAAAACTCATAATTATACATATATATTTTTTAAAAATAATTTAAATTTACACAAGTTTATTAATACTTTTAAATAAATAATAAAACAAAAAAGAAATGAATATTACAAAAAAAATAATAATATAATTATTCAAAAAGCCTATTAATACTTTTTAAATAAATTAATAAAACTAAAGATTAATATTTAAAAAAATGATAATATAATTATTCAAAAATCGTATTAATACCTTTTAAATAAATTAAAAAAACTAAAAATTAATATTACAAAAAAATATATAATAATATAATTATTCAAAAAAAATCTTACTTTCAGTTTGGCAAGAGTTTAATGTTTTCCGTGGCATTCGTTGGCAGCCTTTAAGGTCGGGCTTCTGGACTGAGTCCCACGTGCCCGGCCTCCGGCTCTCAGTACCAAAAACCTAAGCTATTTTTTAACCCTAACGCTCCTTCACTTCCACCTCTTTCCTCTGCTGCCTCTCCACTCAACTCTGTCTCTCTACTCTTGGTGTTGGTATTTGTGTTATGTATTGGATAGCTGGACATGTTGTATGGATAATTATTGTATTATGTTGTTTGTATTATGGATGCGTGGCTTCGAAGGTCGTTAAGGTACCTCGTTATGGCGGAAATGGCCTTTTAGAAGCTCTGATTCTGGATCCTCAGGATTGAAAATGGCGGTCTTGTTTTTTCTTGTTTGAAATGATCTAGATTTGGTTGATTTAACCTTCCCAAATTTGAGTACACAACGGTTAGTTTTTAGGTATATGTCGTCCAATTTCATAATTATTCAAAAACCTGCCTGCAGATTCTGCACGTATTTATTTGGTGTGCCGAAGAATTTAGACCGACACCAGCTTGATCTTCATGACAACTTGTTCAGTCTCCTGTCGTCTCACCCTTTAGTTCCCTTAATTTCTTTCCATCACCTGGATGCAATGGAGCCCATATTCCCTCGAATGATGAGAACCTTGACGCTAAAGCATTTGATGAAGGCCACGAGGATCAACCCCAGGCGTGTCCTCCAGTAGATCATCTTCTACGACAAGAGACAGAATTGGACGGTTTCTATTTCCTGGGGCTATGCCGTCCAGATTTATAACAAAATCGAGACATCCATGGCTTAGCGGCTTCACAAATAATGGCATATTGCAAATACGATTGCTCCTTCGTTTAAATGGGTGAAGAGATAATCTCTTCCACACAAGCGTCAAGTCTTTCTAAGCAGTGATCCAACTAGCGTGTTGTGGGTTCCTCATCTATGTGAATTGATGCATGGCGCTTGGTCTTTTTGGCTTTGCATGTTTGCATGTGGCTGCTGGGATTCGAGGTGAAGTGCTCGCAGAAGATTAGTATCTCTGAAACACCATCCGCTAATGTTGAAAATAGTGCTTTTGATGAAACAACAGTAATTCTGAGGAAGGAGTTTCAAAAGAAGAAAACATGAAAATTATTTTCGCAGAGGCAAGGGATGCATTTTCCGATGAGAAGGTCAAGCAAATGGAATTGAAAATCGAGAAGCTTGAGGGTGAATTGAGGGAAGTTGCTCCTATTAAGGCTGTAGTGTATTCAGTAGCTGCAAAACATGGGGGCTCATCTCAGAAGGTCCATTCTCTAGCTCGACGTCTTGCAAGGTTTTATATCCATGCATGTAAGCACTGGAGTCAAGATAGAAGAGCAGGTGTTGCAAGAAATGCAGCCTCTGGGCTTATTTTGGCTGCAAAAGCTTGCGGGCATGATGTTCCAAGGTAATGTACTAATTGAGATATATATCCTATACATTTATGAATTTTTTATTCAACCGTTGGATATGGAAAAATTTATCCTAAGAGGCATGGGTTTCAAGTAAAATCAACATGTACACTTTTTTTGTTGAATCACTTGGTGTGTCGGTCAAACTCTAGATCAAGAAATAATTTCTTAATGTTTCAGCTTATCATCAGATTTCTGTTCCAGTTGGGTGTCTGTTTTATGAAAGGAACTATATTTATGTTATTGGAAATATCATCCCATAAATTTATACTGGTATTTGTTTGGTATTTGTCGATCATCTTTTCATCTTCTCCTCAGTTTCCTTATTTTTTGTTGGGCTGTAAGCTGCAATAATTCTGATGGGATTCAGATATGTATTTATTCTTTTGGAAGTGTTCCAAGAATTATGCACCAGGGCGGCACTACAAAGAGTTGTCTTCCTTTGGCTTAGGTGCCAGGTTCAAGGTGTAGCGATTCCTCATAAGTTTCCTGGAGCTTGCACATGGAATGATCCCTTTTCGAAAATCATGTCATATGGGTGTGGTAGACCATAGTGAGGATGGAATATTGGAGGAGGCTCAACACTCTATAGCTCTCAAGAGTCGGATCACTATTTTTTATGGATATGTATTCACACTGTATCATATGTTGGGAGATATATTTTTGAAATACTAAGCCAATTTTTATTACTCAAAACTATTTGACTCAAGTATTTACTATATTGTTTAACCAGAATTTAGCCTAACCTATAAGCCCTAAGTAGAACTTTGAAAAATTATATACAAGACTAATTACCAGATATACATGTGAGAAGAAACATTCCCGAGTGGTGATTATATCTAATTTCTCAGCTACTTATTTGGATAAATAAGAACTAGCAAAATGTTGAAATACACCGATTCTGTGTTTTTTCTATTGCCTTACCATTCTGTGTCTTTTCTAGCCTATGTATTGTTTGCTAACCCTTGATGGTATGTGGTATGTGCAGGTGGTGCATGGATCTTCGAGCTTGCGGCTTGGCCCTTAGGCCCAAATTTATATTTACCCTTATATATATATTTATTTAGGGATTTAGTATAACTAAATAGAAGTGTTTAATTTATGGGTGGGGTTTGTTTAAATTTATGGGTGGGTAGGTAGGCCCTTGGCTCCATATTTTGAACCAGGGCTTTGATACCATGTGTAGTAGTCGTAAAAAAATACAAAATTTAATTCTAATTTAGCATATAATTCTTTCTTATACTAAAATAATTCAATCACCAACATATGAGCATATGATATTCGACAAAAAAAATTAAACTTTTATCCACAGCATAAGAATTACTCAACAGAATAATTAAATTACCTCTCCCTGATGCTAATTCCCCCATCGATCTGGTTGTTTGTTTCTGAACTGTGTCAAACACTACCCAAACCTTGTTTCCACCCTGCCAACTAGGACAACTTCCTAGCTCCAGGATACCATATGGATATCTTGGCCCCCGTGCCCAAAACCCCTAGCAAACCTGTGCCCCTGTACTAATCCTTCCCAACTATAGAACTCAAACTCTCCTCTCTACACATCCAAGAGAACCCTCCAAAAATAAAATCCCTCGTAGAATGATAATCCCTTTCCTTCGTAAACCTCCCCCGCTCATATCCCTCCTTCACCACCCTTTCTCCTCATTTATTTCCTTATCTTTGCATTCATTACCTTATCCACATAGTTAATGCCCCTTATCTCATTATTCATGTTCCTTATCCATTTATTAATGCCCCTTATCCCCTCCGTATACGCAATCTTTAATTTAACAATATAATTTATTAACCCTATTAAATTTATTACCATGTTCATTCAATGTGATAGGTAATTAATTTAATTAATTAATTAATCAAAATTATAACAATTAATTAACTAATAAATATTTAATTAATATTATTAGGCCAATCTTTGTTTAGTTAAAACCATGTTAAGACAATTAATCTCCTAATTAATTTTTCTTAATAATCTCTAAGCATATATTCTACTAGGGTTGTTACATCATCAATGGCAAAGATATCTTTATATCTGGGGCTGCTCCCCCTGACAGACTGTCCTCTTATAGTGCTTCTTCATGTACATCTAAGACATATAAGATAAGAATTCAAAAAGCATTCAAAAAACATTCATTTTTTGAATAGAAATAACTCCAAGTCTTTGGCGAAGATATTCAAAGGCTTCCCATGGAAGTGGTTTTGTAAAGATGTCTGCCACTTATTCTTTTATGCCCACATACTCAACTCTGATGTTCTTTTCTGCAACCTATTCCCCTAGAAAGTGATACTTCATTGGAATGTGCTTCGTCTTGGAGTGCATCACCAGGTTTTTTGAGATATTTATGGCACTTGTATTATCACAATATATTGGAATGGGCTCATCATACTCAACCTGTATATCTGTCAAAGTTTGTTTCATCCAAAGAAGCTGTGTACAACATGTTGTTGCTGCAATATACTCTGCCTCAGCTGTAGATAGAGATACTGATGATTGTTTCTTTCTTAGCCATGATACCAAAAACTCACCTAAGTAGAACGATGCTCCACTGGTGCTTCGTCGGTCATCAGTACAACCTGCCCAATTTGCATCTGTGTAGGCAATAAGTGATAGATTTTTTCCTTTTCGATACCATAATCCAAAATCTTATGTTCCTTTCAGATATTTGAAGATCCTCTTTACTTCTAATACATGTGATTCCTTTGGTGCTTCTTGAAATCATGCCACCTATATTGTCTCTGATCTGTAGACTTTGAATCATCATCTTTGCTCAACTTACAACTGGTTTGCATGGGAGTGATATCTGGTTTGAAATCTTCCATTCCGAACCTCTTTAGCATTTCTCTGATATACTTGGTTTGAGAAATAAAAAATCCTTGGTTGCTTTGACGTATATGAAATCCTAGAAAGAAGGATAGTTTTCCAAGTAACGACATTTCAAATTCATTCTGCATGTATTTTGCAAATTTCTGGCTTAACCTTGATGTAGAGGTTGTTGTCTACACTTCCTTTTCTAAACCTTGTTTGTTGTATATACTTATCCAGTCTGCAGTACCATGCTCTAGGAGCCTGTTTTATACCATACAAGGCCTTCTTTAATTTACACACATAGTCTATGTTCTCTGACAATTGAAATCCTTCTGGTTGTTCAATTTAGACTTCTTCTTCAAGTTCCCCATTCAGAAAAGTTGATTTTATGTCCATTTGATATACTTAAAGATTTTTGGAGCATTCATAAGCTAAAAGAAACCGGATTGCTTCCATTTTGGCAACTAGGGCAAATGTCTCTTCAAAGTCGATTCCTTCAATCTGTGCATATCCTTTACATACCAATCTAGCTTTGGTCCTTGTAACTTGTCCATTTTCATTCAATTTATTCCTGAAAACCCATTTTGTGACGATCACATTCTTATTCTTTGGTCTTGGAACCAATTCCCAAGTGTCATTTTTCTCTATTTGATCCAATTCTTCATCCATGGCCTTATTCCAAAATTCATCCTTGTTGGCTTCTTCAAAAAAGTTTGGTTCAATTGTAGATAAGAGTGCTAGGTGTGTTTGTTCTGGTGAACATATTTTCCTTCTAGTCTCAACTCCTGCATCTTTGTTTCCAATAATCTGATCTGAAGGATGATTCTTCTATACTCGTTTGCTAGGTGTCTTTGGAGATTCTTGCTGAACTTGCTCTTCTTCTTCTGTTGGATTCTCTTCATCTTCATCTTCATCTTCCTTTTCTTCTTATTTTTCATCTTCTTCTTCAAAAAGTTGTTCCATTGATTTGTTTTCTTCTTTCTTTGATTCTGGTCTGTCTGTTTCATCAATTGTTATGTTGATGCTTTCCACAACTTTGTTTAATCTTAGATTGTAACAATTGTATGCTTTCCTTGTACTTGAGTAACCAACAAGTATTCCTTTGTCCACACGAGAGTCAAACTTTCCCATTCTGCCATCTTCTCTTTTGATGTAGCATTTGCTTCCAAAAACTCTGAAGTGCTTCACATTTGTTGGTCTTCCTTTCCATAGCTCGTAGGGAGTTTTATCAGTGTTGTTTCTGAGCATTACTCTTTTTTGAATGTGAACTGATGTATGCACTACCTGTGTCCAAAAAATATTTTTCAATTTGAAATCCATTAGTATTGTTTGAGCCATTTCCTGTGTAATTATCATCCATTACGATAATGTTCCTTTTTCTTTGAACCACTCTCTGAACCAATCTATGAATCCATGCTCTCATCCACTATCATATATCTATTAAAACTTGCTAAGTCTTCTTACAAATCCATCTCTGTCCATATTGTCCAAGACTCTACTTGCGCAACTGTCCATAATGCTAACCCATTTATCATTATACTATCAAACTATACTTCTACTAACTAATTGCTTCGAATATGTCTTCTCAAACTCTGCAAGTTGCTCGAAGGATGGTTCTTTGGTCTATCACAGCTATCACATAGACTCCCCCTATATAATATTCATATTACTTGGGAGTCTCTAAGCCAGATGGCTCAGAACAATTCCTGCTCTGATGTCTATTCATCATCATCTTCATTGGTAGATTCATCATCATCTTCATTGGTAGATTCATTATCTCTCTGAGATATGACTTCTTTCTTTCTATTTGTGGATTCATCTTAATCTACAATGTCTGAAAGTACAATCTCTTGAACCTGTTCCTTATTCACCTGTCCTTCCTTTCTTTCAGTTATTTTCCAAACCTTTTTGTATCTAACATCTTTCCTTTTCTCTGTAGAATTTTCTTCATCTCATTTTATTGTCAATCTTGTGATCTCTGGTACCTGGTCTTTGTTCACCTATTCTTCCTTTTCTTATCCATACTTTCTTAAATCTGATATCAGTATTCTCTTTCATGGAAATATCGATCATGCGTCTACAATCACTGGCTATATTTCCATAGTTATGATATTTGTAACACTCAATGTTACGTGCTGTTAGCATCGGAAGTCACTCCTGGATTGCTTGCAGGAGCAGAGCCTGACACCCATCAGTTTAATGTCACAATTTGTTTATAAAGGGATGATCAAATGGAGATAAAGGCTCGAGGAGATATCACTCTAACTCAGGGACTAGGTCTAGCATGTATGGAACAAAGGAGGTCTTGATCTAACTTCAACCAGTGGGTTGATTAAAAGATGAGCAGGTGGAAGACTTAGTAAGAAAGGTGAACAAACATCTTTGGGCAACGAGCTTTTAGTGGTTTGCAGAAGAAAGACTCTGAATGCAAGATCCTCTTGGTTCAGGGTCTCAAGAAACTGAAAAGGGGACTTTACTAGATCCTCCAATTCCAAGTCACTTAGCCCTGAGAAAAACACAAGGACTAATTAGAACAATGTAACTGCTACAGTGATCCTATCCAACATCATCCTATAATAGCTACAACTCGACTGGACCCTCCAATTCTGAGTTGTTCTAACACAGTATAACAAAGATGTAAAAGAAACTGGCATTCATAAGGCAAGAAGTCTCAAAAGTCTATAAATAACCAGAGTATCAGTGCTTCATTAAAGCTTTACAACCGGGAGCTCTGCTCAACCATCGATCCCTCAAAAAATACCAAGACTGAGTCTATATACTCAGGAAAATTCACCTCAAAGAGGTGCGCCTAGTCACCCAAGGCTTGATGTCTCTTCAGTCAAACTCGTACTGATATCTTTCCTTAAGTTCCATCTTAACTACGCATGGCTCTTGTAAGGAGGGTAGCTGAGCCATTAAGTGTTGGGCTAGCGTGTGCAGACTTCTCTGTTGAGTTGAAGACTTTGGCATGGCTTCTTTGAGAAAATCGATACACAGGATTTCTTTGGGCAGACGGCTTGCCAAACCCTCCATCCCCTCACTTAATGAATGAAAGGAGGTTTCAACCACCCGCTCTTGTCGTCATTTACTCCACGCGAGAAACAGTATGGAGATCGGATCCGATGGCGCTTGGAGACCGCGACGATCCTCTCTGTAACTAAACTTGGTACTTCGGCCTTCTTTACGCAGCTCCTCTCTTTTTCCAAGTGACCACGGGCTGTGTCCACGTGCCTATTCCTATGGTGCTTTTCGGCGTTCGCGAATATGAAGGGGATGCTCCTTGCTGATCAAAATCGCGATGAGCGATATGTCGAGACGGCTCAATCTGGTGCCATGCGTCCCTTTGAGATCTGACAGTCTTGAACTCACTTGACGCTGTTGTGGGCCCGGGTATGGGACTTTCCTGGCATCTCGTGCATCGAAACATAACGGAGATGCCTTTTACGCCTTAGAGTCACGATGGGCGAAATGCAGAGATGGCTCAGTTTGCCGCTAGGTGTCCCCTTTGAATGGACGGCTAAAAAAATGCTACGTGACGTCGCAGGCCCCAGTTTCAGTGCTTTCAACGCTGTCAGGGTTCAGGGTTTCACGATTTTCAAAGACATAAAACCTTCACCCCACGAACTCCCGAATGCCGAAACACCGACGCGTCCAGACCTCGCACCATGCATCCTTCAGGATAAGAAGTTGTCATCCATTCCTGAACATGCTATGGGCGTTATCAAATGTCTTAACCTTGGCGCAGCTTTGCGAATTGCGATTTCCCACCCATTGTTGATCTAATTCCCTGGATGCATCCTGAATGTTGAAATCGGAGTGCTCGCTTGCTTGACTTGGGCCCGAAACGAATCTCTTTTGTGCGCTACGCTTGGGCACTTATCGTGCAATCCTGTAGACCTGTGTACCTTTGTGCCCCGATACCACAATTATTGCTAACATTAGGCTCCATGGCTGATACAGTCATCCCTGCGATGCTCTAAGAACTTATTTGCAGTTCCAGTGCCTTGTTGTTGGGCTATGGAGTCACTTACTAAGCCGAAACAATAAAGTAAAAACAACGAATAGAAAAGGCAACATTTACAAAACATAGGATCCAATGAAGACTTAAACAAAATATTTTTTAAGAAAATGCCCATTTACTGGGCTATTGAAAACTTCTTCACCCTCCAAATCCTGCAACCTATACGTGTTATTTGAGAAAGTCTCAGAGATTCTGAAAGGCCCAACCCACAGGGCTTCGAATTTACCATGTTTTCCCTTGTCTTGTTTAGAAGCATCCCATTTCAGCACCAGGTCTCCTATCTGGAACCGCTCCTTCTTGGCCTTCTTATCGAAAACCTGCTTGATCCTCTACTGATGGTCCTAAATTCTATCCACTATCTGCTCCCTAGCTTGTTGGACTTCCACTAGCTGATGAGTCCTTCTGATCATGTCATCAGGTTCCTCCTGATGGTCCTGGAGGAATTTTGCTACAGGGATGGCTAACTAAGAGGGGAAAACAACCTCTGCTCCATAGACTATTGGAAAGGAGAGGCACCGATAGATCTCTTCGTGGTCACTCGGTCGACCCATAGAGAAAATTTTAATTTGGAATGCCAGGCCTTCTTGTTGTCTTCCAACAGCCTTTTGATGATCCTTATCAGGATTTTGTTGGAGGACTCTGCTAAATTGTTGCCCTGTGGATAATATGGGGTGGAGTGAATCATATTGATTCTGAACTGCTCGCAGAACTTGGCCAACGGCTCGGACCTGAAGACGGCTGCATTATCAGTGACAACCTTATTTGGGCAGCCGAACCTTGTGATGGGTTCCTCCAAGAATCCAATGATTACCTTGTGGGAAGCATTCCTTGTGGGGATAGCTTCAATCCGCTTGGTAAAGAAATATTTAGCAGTCAGGATCCACCTGTGCTTCCCACTAGAAGCAGGGTGAATTTCTCCAATGAAATCTAGGCCCCACTGCTGGAAAGGTCCTGAAACCACCACCGGATTTAACAGCAGAGACTTGAGGTGTTGCTTCCCTGCAAATTTTTGACATTTGATGCAGGCTCTTACCCTTTTGCAGACATCGGTGAACACGGTAGGCCAGTAGTATCCAGCTCTGAGGATTTTGTGGGCTGTGGCTTTCCAGAAATGATGCCCTCCACACAGGCCGCTATGAAATTCATCTTTGATCATTTCGGCCTCTTGTGGACTCATGCATTTTAAAATCACCCCCAGGGGATCTTTCCAGTATAACACTTGATCGATTAGGCAGTATCTAACTGCCTTGAGCTTTAGAGCTCTTACTTTGTTCCTTTGCAGGCCGTCTGGAGGCCGCAGCTCCTGCAGAAAGTATATGACATCCTTATACCAAGGACATCGATCCAATGGGGGATCCCTTTGAGGGTCTATGTCAGACAGTCGATCCTGCTGAATACCTGAGCATTCGTTGATGAAACTTATCCCCAAAGCTTGGCGATTTTCTTCAGCCAATAGCTTGGCTAAACCTTGACCTTTGATCAATCTGGTGTGTCTTATTTCTACGTCGAATTCCAGAATTTTGGTTATCCATTTACTCCTTCTCCCGTCTATGTCAGGCTAAATAAGAATGTATTTAACAACAGCTGAGGGGACATAGGCGATGATTTTTGACTACAGGACATAGGTTCTAAAAGCTTTGAGAGATTTTACCAGAGCATAGGCCTACTTCTCCATAGTGTCATACCTGACTTCATCATCCCTCAATGCTCGACTGAAAAAAGCAATAGACTGCTCCAGCCCAATGTCGTTTGTCTGTAATAGAACAACAACCACTGTGTTGGGTGAGGCAAAGGAGAAAATAAGGAAATCCTTTGAGTAGTCGGGATTGATAAGCACAAGAGCTTCAGTCAGGGCCTTCTTGATTTGCTCAAAGGAATGTCGCGATTGAGGGGTCCACCTTACTTCATTTCCTTTCTTCAACATGGTTGTTATAAGCTTTACCTCCTCAGCAAAGTTAGGCACAAACCTCCTCAGAAAATTAATTTTACTGAGGAAAGATTGGACCTCCTTCTTGGACCTCGGGATCGATAAGGCTTGTATCGCCTCAACTCTGTTGGGATCAATTCTGACTCCTTACGTTGATACTATGTGGCCTAGTAACTTTCCCTCTTGCATGGCGAATAGATATTTCTTAGGATTTAATGAAATGCCAAACTTTCTGCATTTCAAGAAAACTTTGCTAAGATGGCGACGATGTTCGTTATCAAATTTTGAAAACACTGTGATGTCATCCAGGTAAACGACCACAAATTTATCCTTTTCCCCAACGAAAGCTATGTCCATGGCACGCTGGAACGTCACCCCTGCATTCGTTAGTCCAAATGGCATATTGGCATACATGAATGTGCCCCATGGAGTGGTAAATGCCATCTTTTCCCTGTCCTTAGGCAGAACTGAGACCTGATTGTAACCAGAGAAACCATCAATCATGGATATCCTGGAATCTCCTGTTACCCTCTGCAGTATATGTTCCATCTTTGGAAAGGGGTAGTTATCCTTTCGTGAGCTCCTGTTTAGGTTTCTGAAGTCTACACAGAGTCGGATCTCTCCATTCTTTTTCCTTACTGGAACCAAGTTGGCCACCCACTCTGAATATCTCAGTGGCACAATGATCTGAGCTTGAAGCAACTTCTTCACTTCCCTCTCCATGATAGGCAGCATCACGGGATTGATCTGTCTCAGCTTTTACCTGAATGGATTTGCCTCCCCCCTTTAATGGGATTTTATGCTCGATGACCGAGGTGTCATAGGTTTTGAGGTCTTCGTAGGTCCAGGCAAACACATCAGCAAATTCCCTCAAAATTCCAATGTATTCATACCTCTGCTCCTCTGTCAGACTCCTTGACAATTTGATAAATGTGGGCTTACTCTTAGTCCCAATGTTGCACTGAATAGTACCAGTGTCATCCTCTGAGGTCACTCCCTTTAATGACACATCGTTTCTATCAAAAAGCCTTTCCAAAGGAACCAATCCCCTTGGAATATGATTGTTGGGCAGCTGCACAATGTTACGCTCTGCAATCCTATTCAAAAACTTACCCCCACCAAGATTTTCTTCAGATACAGAGTCTTGGTCGATATGCATCTCTGAAAATTCTTCGACAGTCTCCAAGAAATTTTTGATCTCGAGATCATCCTCGAATACCTTCCAATGTTTGACGTTGTCAGGTATGGAGGGTCTATATTTTACTTCCACGTCATATCTGAATTTAGGCAACAAGGGTACTTTAAAATTACTTGCTGATGAAGCTAAAGAATCTGCCATTATGTTCTCCTCCTTTGGGATGAAAGAAATGTTAAATGCTGAGAAGAAACTGTCAACTAGGTCCCACACCTCATTTCTGTAGCTTCTAAGTCGAGGGTGCTTAGCCTGATAAGCATTTCTGATCTGTTGGACGACCATCTCTACATCACCGAACACTGTTACTTCTTGAATTCCCATCTCCCTCGCAGCTCTTAATCCCAGAACAAGAGCCTCATACTTTGCCACATTGTTGGTAGCTTCTAATTCTAGTTTGTACGACAGAGACATGGTTTCCTGAGAAGGTGATACAAAAAACACTCCAGCACCCGCACCTTCCCTGGAAGAGGCTCCATCAAAGAACATTTTCCAGATGAGGGTGATGGAGGGAAGAAGTTTAGGGGAAACGGTGGGCTACTTTATGAGTTTAAGAGGAGGCTCAGGAGCATGGGTGATTTGTAATAAACTGGAGCCTAAATCAGTGTCCAAGGCAAAGATGGGATGATTGGTAGGGTTGGCTTCATCGCTGATTATATAGGCCAGTTGGGCTTCTCTGTATATCCTTCTATGCTCTCCTCCAAACACTGGGATAATAGCGTATGTGAGGTCCATTTGCAAGGTTCCCCCAAGTATTTTTATCCAAGATCTTGATAACAACATATCGAACTTGGGGGGGACATCGGCCACTACAATATCCATGACCACACTTTTCATGGGCAACTGAAACAAGGTCATGACCAGGTCTTTGATAAATCCCAGACACTAAAATTTCTGGGAGTTAAAGGAATAGAGGTCATGGTAGTCTCGGGTGACTTATAACCCTAATTCCTCCATAACAGTTTTGGGCATGAGGTTGTGAGAATCCCCCAAATCCATCAATCAATTGTGCAGTACCTTATCATGTATGTTCAAGGAAGTGTAGAAGGGAGGGGATGAGTCATTCCTGTCTTCTACCATAGGACCTAGGATAACTATAGGCTTTTCATCTTGTAAATTGATGGATTCTGTGGGAGGGATTGAGACCTCATAATGTAAAAGCTCAGAGAAGTGTTTCTTGAACTCATCATGTTTAATTCATTCTATCAGGGGCACAGGGATTCTAATTTTTTGAATTTCATGTTCGAAATTAAAAGAAGATGAGAGCTTTGGGATTTCTCTTATTTCGGGAACAAGTTTTTGGATAATGGGAGAGAGGGGTTGGGTCTTCTTACCTCTGTGATTGTTTACTCCTTCATTAGTAGGATTCTCTGTCCTAATGAGCTACTCGGGGACATCAGGTGTTACTACCTTCTTCTGGGACCTCAGGTCATACTTGCCTTGGTGGCCGCTAGTCTTGCTTTCCTTGCTCAGCTCATTTAGTTGACTGTCCATGAGAGATTCCTCATATGCTAATTGAGTGAGATGAGGAAAAGGAGGAGTATCTCTGAAGCAATGGATTTCAGGATCTAGCTCATCTGTTTCCCCTTATTCCCCCTCAGCCACGAAATTGTTTTGAAAAGGGGCCTGAATCTTGTGGTCTTCTTTGTCTCTTCCCTCTTCTCTTTGCACATTCGTGGGAGTAAAATTGTTTGGCTTCCTGAAACCTCCCCTGTTTTCGGCATTCAGAGGGCCCTTGTATGCTTGCTTCCCTTCCACCCTCATTCCCTCCATCTCTGCAGACAGAGATTTCACCATCCTGGTCAGTTCATCCACTTGAGGGTGGGGTACCGGTTGGTCAGAAGTCGAGGCTTCCGACCTTCCTTTTCTCCTGTCTGCGTTGGCCTTGTTCCTCAGTCAGTCAGCTACTAACACATTGGATTCCACTTCTATGGCTGCATCTTGCATTTGAGCTAAGGAATTATCTCTTCTTTCTCTTAATAAGAGACATAAATTGGGGCCAAACGCACTGGCATAAGAAATTTTGGCTGAGGCTTCAGAGGGCTTTATTTTAGCAGGAATCTTGTTATACATCTTATTGAATCTTTTGGAGAAGTTGGAGATGGACTCTCCTTCCATATTCTTCAGAGACCCGAACTCTATCATGTAATACATGAAATCTTTCCGATCTCCCCACTGCCTCAGGAAAGCACTATCTAGAGCCTCAATCCCAGCAATAGATCCTGGGGCCAATCCTATGAACCATTTCCTCACCTCGCCATCTAGGCTTTGGACAAAGACTCTCATCCAGACATCTTCATTTTCAATGTTGAGGTTGTCTGCATAGCTGTAGAAAGCAGCCAGGTGCTCTTCGGCAGTTATGTCTCCTTCCCCAGTGAACTTGGGCATATACTTCAAGTAGTGTCTAGCAGGGAGAGGATTCATAGGATGGGGTAGGATTAAGGGAGCATATCTGGCAGCAACTATGGAATCCATTCTATTCAGAGGGGGATTATCACCAACCATAGGAATATTAGGTGGAGGAGAGCTTGGAGGAGAAGGAGTTCGCGAAGGGGATACTGGGAATTAGTCCCGATGTGGAGTGGGAAACAAGAGAGGATTTAAGGAGAAGGCTAATGAGCTCAAGTCAACAGGTGATCCTCTTTGTGCAGGAGTGGGGAAATCTTCTGTAGTCCTAACTCTATGCCAAGGTACAGCTTCAGAGGAGAGGGGAGTGACAAGGATTTCTCCCTCCAATCCTAGACCAGGAGGGGAAAACTCAGCAGGAACACTCCCAAAATTCAGGAAATGGGAAACCTATGAAGGAGGTCTATGAAGAAACTGAGGAGGAGAAAATAGAGTTCTTACAGAAGGAGATGGTGGATTACCTGTTTCAGCAGTGGAATCTTTCTCTTCAGGGGCCTTTCCTTTTCTGCGAACCACCTATGGATCAGTTTTAGGTGTAGTTAGGGGCAACTGTGGATGAGACCGCTTGTGTCTGCCTCTGAAAGCCATAATTAATAGAGCAGGTTCTCCCTAGCGGAGTCGTCGCAATGGAGTCGCTAGGTGCACAGTAGCAATCTTTAAGGGCTCTGATGTCTGATGCACCTTCAGAATCAGAGGCTCAATGTCGTTCTGCCCAGGGAAAATCTTCAACTTCGTCCTCGGCAACGGCACCAGAAATGTTAGCGTAGGAAGTCACTCATGGATTGCTTGCAGGAGCAGATCCCGACACCCATCAGTTTAATGTCACAATTTGTTTATAAAGGGATGATCAAATGGAGATAAAGGCTCGAGGAGATATCACTCTAACTCAGGGACTAGGTCTAGCATGTATGGAACAAAGGAGGTCTTGATCTAACTTCAGCCAGTGGGTTGATTAAACGATGAGCAGGTGGAAGACTTAGTAAGAAAGGTGAACAAACAGCTTTGGGCGACGGGATTTCAGCGGTTTGCAGAAGAAAGACTCTGAATGCAAGATCCTCTTAGTTCAAGGTCTCAAGAAACTGAAAAGGGGACTTGACTGGATCCTCCAATTCCAAGTCACTCAGCACCGAGAAAAACACAAGGACCGATTAGAACAATGTAACTGCTACAGTGATCCTATCCAACATCATCCTATAGCAGCTACAACTCGACTAGACCCTCCAATTCCAAGCTGTTCTAACACAGTATAACAAAGATGTAAAAGAAACTGACATTCATAAGGCAAGAAGTCTCAAAAGTCTATACATAACCAGAGTATCAGTGCTTCATTAAAGCTTTACAAATGGGAGCTCTGCTCAACCATCAATCCCTCAAAAAATACCAATACTGAGTCTATATACTCAGGAAAATTCACCTCACAGAGGTGCGCCTAGTCACCCAAGGCTTGATGTCTCTTCATTCAAACTCATACTGATATCTTTCTTTAAGTGCCATCTTAACTATGCATGGCTCCTGTAAGGAGGGTAGCTGAGCCATTAAGTGTTGGGCTAGCGTGTGCAGACTTCTCTGTCGAGTTGAATACTTTGGCATGGCTTCTTTGAGAAAATCGATACACAGGATTTCTTTGGGCAGACGGCTTGCCAGACCCTCCATCCCCTGACTTAATGAATGAAAGGAGGTTTCAACCACCCGCTCTTGTCATCATTTACTCCAGGCGAGAAACAGTATGGAGATCAGATCCGATGGTGCTTGGAGATCGCGATGATCCTCTTTGTAACTGAACTTGGCACTTCGGCCTTCTTTAGGCAGCTCCTCTCTTTTTCCAAGTGACCACAGGCTGTGTCCATGTGCCTATTCCCATGGCGCTTTTCAGCGTTCGCGAATATGAAGGGGTTGCTCCTTACTGATCGAAATCACGATGAGCGATATGCCGAGACAGCTCAATCTGGTGCCACATGTCCCTTTGAGATCTGACGGTCTTGAACTCACTTGACGCTATTGTGGGCCTAGGTCCGGGACTTTCCTGGCATCTCGTGCATCAAAACATAATGGAGCTGCCTTTTGTGCCTTAGAGTTGCGATGGGAGAAACGCCGAGATGGCTCAGTTTTCCACCAGGTGTCCCATTTGAATGGATGGCTAAAAAAATGCTACTTGACATCACAGGCCCCAGTTTCGGCGCTTTCGACGTTGTCGGGGTTCGGGGTTTCACGATTTTCAAAGACGTAAAACCTTCACCCCACGAAATCCCGAATGTTGAAACGTTGACGCGGCCAGACTTGAACATTTCTTTTATAATCCTTGCAATCTGCAACCTTATGTCCAAAGTTAGTACAATAAAAACAATGACCATAAAATAAATTTTCATACCTGGGAGTGAATGATCTTCTTTGTGGCGTAGTCCTTCTGAATTTTTTCTTTGACTGATCATGATCATGATTGAAGCTTTTTTGTGGCTTGAACATGGATGGTATTCTTGAAGATGTGTCTTTAACAGTTTTCTTAGATTCTAGTTGACCATGATTTCTTCCTTTGAGTACTTCTGCATAACTATTTCTATTTTCTTCATTCTTCTTTTCTAGCAATGTAGAGTGCTTCTCTTCATTCTCTACAACTGATGTGGATGTTTCTGTCTCTTCAACATTCTTGTTGAGCTTGTCGATTTTGACTCTTAGTGTGACAACTTCTTCTTCAAGATTCTCAACCTCTTCTTCTTTCTTCATTATCTGAGACTTCATGACCTCTTCTATTCTCTTTG
>ML828077.1:0-11588 GCA_009831015.1 Picea engelmannii | reverse complement strand
GCTTGCACAATAGAGTACATTTATTTGTCGTAAGTAGGGAACTTACATATGTCATTTGATAGTGTTTGACTATGATAGGCCACAAGGTGGTCATGATGAGTGAGGATTGTGCCCATAGTATATTCATAAGCATTTGTCTCGATCTCAGAGGGTTTTTGTAGGTCAAGTGATGAAACTACTGGGGATGAGCAGAGGCACTTCTTCAGATCATCGAATGCTTTTCGTTGGGACAGGCCCCACATAAAATTTTCCTTACCACCACCCATGGTTATTTGGCTGAGGGTCCATGCAATATGGGAGAATCCCAACATGAACCTGTGATAGAAATTGGCAAGGCCTAAGAAGCTTTGAAGCTCAATGAGCATGGTTGGGGCTGGCCAGTCACGAATGACTTGGATCTTGGCTAGATCAACATGCACACCATGTGCATAAACAATATATCCTAGGTACTGGAACCTGTCTATGTTGAAGGAGCATTTTTCCAAGTTGGCATATAGCTTGTGTTGTCACAGAGTGTGCAAAACCTTCTAAATGTGTTGCAAGTGTTCTGCCCAAGTCTTGTTGTATATGAGGATGTCATCCAGATACACAACCACAAAAAAAATTAGTGAAAGGATGAAAGGTATCGTCCATCATCCTCATGGAAGTTGTTGGGGCATTTGTCAAACCAAAGGGCATGACCAACCATTCAAAAAGGAGTTATTTTGACTTGAAGGTAGTTTTCCATACATTTGTTTTTTCTATTGGGACCTGATGGTAGCTAGACTTCAGATCAATCTTACTGAAGTATTTTCCCCCCTTGAGATGATAAAGAAGATCGTTGATTCAAGGAATCAGGTATCGGTTCCTGACAGTGATTTTATTTAGGGCCCGATAATCAATGCAGAGTCGTCAGGTCTCATCTTTCTTCTACATCAACACGATTGGGCTTCCACAAGGTGATGAGCTGGGTTGGATGTGCCCCTTGCAGAGAAGTTATTTGATCTAATGCTTGATCTCCTCATTTTCTAGCAGAGAGTGGCAAGACACTGTCCCATTGGGTAGAGGTGCATTGGGGGTCAGATCGATGGGATGCTTGACCTAATAGTGCAGAGGTACCCCAATAGGTGATGAGAATATGTCTGTGTATTCTTCCATGACTTTATCCACTTTCTTCTTCTGCATGGAGAGGTCGGTCATGGAGGCCATGGACTTGGCTTCAACATTTCGCTCACTCTGATAATGAATCGCGAAGAAGAAAAGATTCTCGGTTTGAGAAATGACCTTCCTACATTGCTTGGCAGAGATCAAGGAAATAACACTATGTGAGACTACCTTGGGTATCCTGTACAATTTCATGTTCAATGTAATAATAAAACTGTGAGGCCTAAAATCATATACAACATGATGTTTCCATAAATAAGGTTGGCCCAAAAGAACATCACAAACTTCAAGGGGAGAAACATCACACAATACCTCATCTTTGAATGGCTTGATGCCATATGATAAGCGACACTGTTGGATGATGCGAAGATCACTTCCTTGAAAGAGCCATCTGATGGTGTAGGGTTGCAGGTGCATTGTTGTCGACAAGGCTATTCGCTTGACAACCTCTGTTGAGATGAGGTTCTTTTGACTACCTCTATCAACGATGACGTGAAGTGGAGTGTCTTTCACCCACATCTATGAATGAAAGAGGCACTTGCCTTCCTCTGGCTCATCAGGTTCACTGGGTTGGATCTTGGTGGTAGCAACGGTGGCACTGGGTTTCGCGTTAATGATCTGTCTCCCCTTTTCTAGTTTTGACTCAGAGTTAGAACACACATCTAATTCATAGGATTTTACCTCAACCACCAAAGGATGCTTTGAGTGGCGATCAACAATGTTGTGCTAGGGACTCTTATGGAAGTCACACCACTTCCCAGTATCTTTCTTCATCTATGCAGACTGTGCGCGGTACTTGATCACCAAATGTCGCTCAGAATATTTGATGCCAAGATTAGTGCGTAAGGTATGGAAGACATTGGTGAACTCTGGCACTGTTTGGTCTCTTTCCTGCTACAGTGTGGTCCATCTTGTATACAATTTTTCATAACTTCCAATGGGGTAGTATTGTTCCTTAATAACATCCCTAAAGAAACCCCAAGTGGGTGAAACTGCAAATAATGTGGATCCCTCTATTTCTTTTTTCTCACAGAAAGTCTCCCACCAATCTTTGACATGGGGGATGACCTTGAGGAGCGCAAATATAATTTTTTCTCTATCCGAAAAGTTGTGGACAGAAAAATAGCCCTCTAGAAGGTTTAACGATTTATCTATGGCATATGCATCTATTTGACCTTCAAATATAGCAATATCAAAATTGATATGTACATTCAAGGGGGCGACACCTCCGCTTGAGGTAAATGTGTCACTTTTCAGTAGTCGTCGAAGGATTTGTGCAAAGTTGTCCACCATCTCATTCCTCTATCGTTCAAGGGATTCCTCGAGCAACATTTTGGAAGGATATCATGTCCCGTCGTCTTTCTTTTCTCCTGCTATGGACGATTTCTTGGGTGTGTAAGAACAATTTTCCTCAAGAGAAACAAGCTCGAGACCCAACTCTCTATACCCTAACCGCGTCGGGGACATGCACTAAAAAAGGATAAGGATCAGACCACTCTAATTCCATTGATCCATATTTATGAGCGAAACGAAATGAAAACAAAGATTGATAATATTAAAATAGAGAAACAATGAACAATAACAGAGATACAGTGAAAATTGACTTCTACTAAATAAGAAATATGTTGAAAACTATAAAATGCAAACTAAAACAAGCTTGCTAGAATGGTGGCAACTTGTCTCTGAGAAGGGATGTGACGGCTCCGCTCATTCACAAGAAGATGAGTAAAATGAGTCTCTAAAGGCCTTTTACAATAAATATGAATGCCAAAACCATAGACATCCAAAAACCTAACCCTAGGAGATGAAACACCAAAAGTCATATGGGCCCCGTTGGGGTAAGTTAGTACATCAAATTCTAGGGGTCGTAACTTTTGCATGCAATCTTCGTTTAGGGCACACGATAGCTCGTTGGAAAGGTATCAATGAAGAGATTCATTTTGGGGGATCAATTATAGCCTTTGGAATTTCACTATGATTGAGTTGCCCGATCATGAAAAAATGATGTTTAGGCCCTCAAAATGGCCTCGAAAGTTTGGGTCCTGAAAAGCTGCTAAAAATAGTAAATTGTCAAAAGACTGTTTTGAGCCAATTGGAATAGGTGGGTGGCCACCAATATCCTCCTGGATCAGTATTGATGTGAATTCGACATTACATTGCCAACATTTATTCTATGAGAGGGAAATTCCTATTTGATGTTTAACCAACATTACAAACATCGAATATGCATCAAATTTCGACCCCTAATGTAATAATGTCTAGAATAGTCTTTTGGATGATGTGCAAAGTATTTGTAGATTCTTTATCGCTATGATTATTCGTACATGGTTATTTTAGCGTGTAATGGAGACATGAGGTGGAGAAAGTTTTTATTGCTACATTGAAAGAATTGCATAACTATAAGAAGAGAGAGGAGACAAGATAATCTCTACATCGAAATTGTTGAAACATAATTTCTATGATGTTGCAGTGGGGAAAACCAACAAATATGAGGTGGATAATTTTTTTACTGCTATATTGAAACAAAGGTATAACTATAATAAGAGAGATGGCACAAAGTAATCTCTGCATCAAAATTGTTGTAATGTAATTTCTAGGATGTTGCAGTGGGGGCAACTAATAAAATAATTTAAAAGTGATAAGTATTTCCCACCTAGGACAAAATCCTATGCACCTTTAATCTCAAATGTAAATATCTAGTTCATCCTTGGGTTGTTTGTGATTAATCTGATGCATACTTAGGTTTTGCATATCATTCCCTATTGTTTGCATACTTAGGGTTCTACAAATCCTTCCCGTGCTTGGTTCATGCTATGTTCACTCTACTATGCTCTTTAAAAAAACGATCAAAAATTGGCCACAACAAAATTGAAGAAACGTTTGCAGAGAGGTGGAAAAACATGGATGTCACATTGCATGATATTTGGACAAATAAAAAAATTTGTTAATGCATGGATCAACTCTTGCAGTGTGCGTGAATTTATTCTTCCGTGTATAGAAATATGAAAGATTTGGGATGTTTTGTCATGCTTGAAGGTAAGATTTTATAAAAGGGAAACGAGGAAATGGTTGCTATTGAAAAGAACACCATAGACACAAAATCAATGGGATTATTGTGAGGTTATATTATGTGGATATGTGAACCAGATGCCTCTAACTAGGAGGTTCATAGCATGAAAACTTGGGGAGAATGATGCATTTATGGATTAAGTGGGAAATTGAAGACTTCATCAATTTCCTATATTAATTAAGTGCGAAGACCAAATATCTCCAGGTGCAAACCTTAACCTTTCCTCAAGTTTTACACTCTAAAAAAAGTTTCCACTTAAAAAAATTTGATCCCTCCCGAAGTTTGATAAATCAAGAATTAAGATGAATCTATGTTGGTTTAATACATTACTATTAAAATATTATAAAAAATATTAATATATTTTTTAATATATTAATCACTACATTGTTTTCTTGATATATTAATCACTACATTGTTTTTTTAATATATTAATCATGTTTTCTCCATCTTGTCAGCGCGTGGCGTTTAGTAAATACGGAAACTTCATCAGCCTAAAGTTTTCTATAGTATAAAGCTGAATGCCTTACTTGCAAAACTGTCAGCGAGTTCCATCTTGTCAGCGAGTTCCATCTTTTTCTATCATCTTGTCAGCGAGTTCCATCTTGTCAACGAGTTCCATTATTTTTTCTCATCTTGTCAGCGAGTTCCATCTTGTCAGAGAGTGGCGTCTAGTAAATACAGAAACTTCATCAGCCTAAAGTTTTCTTTAATATAAAGCTGAATGCCTTACCGCTTTGTCACTGAGCTCCATCTTGTCAGACAGTGCCGTCTAGTAAATACGGAAACTTTATCAGCTTACAGTCTAAAGCTGAGTGCCTTACTGCAAAACTGTATGGTGGTGTTTGGTCCGTTGCTTTTATTTGTTTCATATTATTACACATCTTTTGACGGTTTATCCAGACGTCAAAATGATAATTTTAATTTGAAGTAAACGTCATTTTCTATATTTTAAAATTAAAAACACCTGTTCTAATTTTAATGTAAAACCATATTACAATTTTAATTTGAAGTAAACGTCCTTTTCTACATTTAAAAACACCTGTCCTCATTTTAACATAAAACCATATGTCAAATACCTTTTGAAAGTCAAAATACATCCTCTGTAAAGTCAAAATCCAAGCCTACTCATTACCCTTGACATGTTTGATTTGGTATTTACTATCATACCCTCTACCTAGGTGAATGAGAATGTCGAAGTAATTCGAAGTAATTCGAGGGAGGTTTTATTAACAAAATTTCATATTAATGTTGTTAATTGAGATTATAAAAGCTTTGAGGGACGTTCATAGTAATGTTGTTAATTGAGATTATACAAATATTGTAATTAAAATGAATGTATTTGAAGTTTAGTATTTGGCTCATGCCTCTTGTTGGTTTACTATTTGGACGATGTTTGGCTCATGCCCCCAAAGTGTCTCAAGAGAAAAACAACTTTTGAGATTACAACATTTTACCTCAACCCTTTCTACCCACCTAAACACTGTGCCAACTATCATCCATAAGCAAAGAACTTACATAAAACCCCTAAAACACCATCTATCTTCCATGGATATCTTTAAATACATATTTCAAGTTTATATATTTCCTCTATTTTTTTATATACTTTATATTTATAAAATTTATATTGTTCTTTCATATATATAAATATTTATATATTTATATTTGATACATATAAAATTTAATATATTATATTTAATACTGCAAACATAAAAAAATTAAAAAAAAAATCTTATATATTATAAAAATAATAGTTTTTTATATAACAAGATATTTATATATGTTAATTGTTATATATATATAAAGTTTATATTTTTTTTCCATATATATAAATGTTTATATATTTACAACTATATTGAATCAAAAGATAATATATTATAAAATTTAATATATATTAAGTTTATAAAATTTAATATATAATAATAATATTATAAAATTTAATATATAATAAATTTATAAAATATAATAAATATAATGTTATTTATGTAATAATATACAATGTTATAATATTGTTTGTTTTGTTATATAAAATTTAATATATAATAAGTTTATAAAATTTAATATATAATAAATGTAAGGTTATTTATGTAATAATATACAATGTTATAATTTTTTTATATATATAAAATTTATATATAATAAGTTTATAAAATCCATTAAACTATTTTTCCTTATCAATACAGTTTTGTTTTGAGTTCTATATGTGTTTACATTCACTAAATTGACAAAATTCTATATTGATTAGAATCTTCATGTTAAAAATCGTGTCTATAATAATATTTTTGAGGAGCATGTTTATTTTTATGTTAACACTAAAAACAAAAAGGATGCTCCTGCATCAAGAACTTCCAGTTCAAAGGGCCAAACCACAACTTTGCTCCACATGCTATAGGTTTCGATCTTCTGTTGAGTGCACATGTTTTATTTTTGGAATTTGTCCAAATGGTCTGGAACAAAGCTCCATAATTTGACTCCCTTGCATTTATGCCCTTGTAATCTGCGTGGCATGCAATTTGTAATGTTAGTGGAATGTGATTGTATGGCATGGTTCATGTCCGGAAGTTTGATTGACTTGCATGTGGCGGCATGTCAGACTCATCTCGTGGCCTCCAATAGATGAAGGGTGGATTGCAGATAGCAGAATGTGATTGTATGGTATGGTTCATGTCTGGAGACAACAAAGTAACTAAGAGATAAGTGACATGTGGATATCTTAGGGTGGTTTTCAAAACCCTGTCAACCAATTGACAGGTTTTCATGAAAACCTATCCCTAAGATGTCTTTGACATAATAACCCAAATTCTATGTATTTTGCAAGTAATCTAGGCCATTGTTCCCCTCGAGATATTTGATTTGGTATTAATTACCCAAATTCTATGTATTTTTGTAAGTAATCGAGGCCATTGTTTTTGTAAATATAATTTTTTACATCTTCATTGACCAAAGAGAAAATCTTGTAGAGATTTTCCAAGGAGAAACAAGATTTCAAAAATGCTTCTAGATATATCAATTTTTACAACTCTTAGCTCGTCGATATTCCATATAAGGATTAAAAAGGAAAAACACAGTACTTTCTAAGATGTGGCTTAACTGACTACATATCCAATAATATAAAGAGAATAAAGAAAAAAAAGCAAAAAAGGAGCTTGGCCAAAATAGAAATTTTAAAAGGACGAGAACTAGAAAAGGAAGATGTGCCTCCTGTTAGAATATGATGGATGTGCTCGTTTAGCCATAGACAATATCACTATTCTCACCCAATCATAGACTGAAGCCACCCCTGGGCACCTTAACCTTGACAGAGAATCATTCTGGAAGAAAACCCTAGGCTAGATAGCCAAACAAAGGGTGGTGCACCTTTCTCCAAGGATAGCGTACCAAGCAAAAGTAACAAGAGTTGATTAGAGAGTCCAAACCATAACCAAGAGATAGTCCAAGACAAAACCTAAATATGCTAGCTGTAGCAGTTGCAGCAGCAACTCTCCTCCAAACTTGCGCACAACTAGCCAACTGCAGTGCGCACAAGTGTTGCTTCTACAGTTCTGAGAATGCCTATCAGAATGAACACTAGCCTCCTGTATTTATACTAAAACTGGCAAACTGCCTTGGCCGAATTCTCATTCTCGGTGCCTATTTACTTAGTATATAATATTTCCTTCAGTCGACTTGTTCTCTTGGAGGCTAATAACCTAATACAAATTATCCTCTTGAGATGTCTTGTCTTCTAGGGTTATTAGCCAACTAATTAGGGTTTCTTCTTGCTTCCCAAAATATTCTATTCTCGTTAGGTTTACACGTGGAGGTAAATACCTCCCGCAGCTACCATAATATCAAGACTCCCTCCTAGCTAGGGGGGTATTACAGGTAATGGTCTTGAGCACAAACATACCATTCACCCGGTAGCATCAACATAGTTGTATAGCCTATCTCATGACTAGATCATGAGCACCATCAGTGTCATCAGTCGCATCATCTCTCGGAACCATACTCCATATGAGTAATTAGACATGATGCTGGATAAGTCACTCACTCCACAAAGTAACACAAGAGCCATTCTTCTAATATGGACATATGTCCTAGAAGAATAAATTTCCCGAACCATTTTCCATCTGGGAAATCTATGTCCATTGATCATCCATCTAGTTGATAACCATTTCCAACACTACTAATAGTTTTCAAGGCAATCAAAACAATGTCATTCAATAGAACACAACTGTGTCTATCCATGGTAGTACACAACTACAATCCAGTGGTACACTACCACACCAAGTAGCACACAAATACTTGATCAATGACATATAGTCATAATCAGTGGAACAAATCCACCACAGTAGAATACATCTACTGTCTAGAGACATACTGTCTCCATAACAATCATCAGATATCAACCTGCACACAAACCATTGTTATGATATAAACTGAATCATCCGAGCCATTCTTCCACTCACATCTGTGAGATTTGGAAGAGCATCTGCCCTTAGAAGGTGAAACATCAATGATGAGCTATCTGGACTATTCTTCTCAAGCAAGGAAGAATAACTGTCCCGATTTCTGAGCCTGGACCATTCCCTATCCTAGGCCATTCCTTCAACACTAAACAAAGTGCAACCTGGAGTGAATGCGTTTTCCCTAGGGAATGCATGTCCCTGATTGCTGAACTTGGACCATTCACCTATCTGGGCCATTCCTCCAGCAATAAACAAAGTGAAACCTAGAGAGAATGAATATTCCTTAGGGAATGACTGTCCATACCATTTCCTAAGGAAATGACTATCCCACACCAACCTCCAAAACAGACCATTCTTCGAAACTGCTCACAACTGTGAGCTTCGAAAGAATGATTGTCCGATGAGGAAGACTAGTCTTCTTGACCACTACTGAGAGTGACCGTCAAGAAGAGAGACTTTCCTAGACCATTCCCCATGTTAACCACAATGGGAAATCGTTGTCTATGGTACATAAACAATTCATCGAACCATTTTCATTACGAAAATGACTGTTCGATCTGGACCATTTTTCAAACTGGAAAATGTCTGTCCGTCAGAAATCTCAAACCACTTTCCGAACTGGAAAGGAACTTCTCATCCTGGACCATTTTTCGAACTGAAAAATGATTGTCCATAAGTCAATAACACATCAGTTCTCCCTCCCAACTTGGGAGTCATCTCTTCCTTTTTCAATAAGGAAGTCGTCTCCACAAGCTCCAACTTGAGTACGCAAACTCTTTCTTCTTGAACATAGGCTTTACCAAAATGTCTTCTTATCTGCTCATCTGTGGAGATATATATTGGAGAACCACTTTCTCTTTTCTGGACTTCATCATGGAGAATGTAATGCTTGATCTCAATGTACTTTGGTCTTTCTGGAACACTGGTATTTTCTTGAAGGCTTCATATAGTTATGATCAATAAGCATATCATAGTTGAATTCAGCTCCTTTGTTTTCTACTAGCTCATAACATCTTGGCAAGGCTCAAACTGGAACATATCCATGAGACACTTCTTCATTCATCACGATATTTTGTCATGGATTAGCAATCCATCATCCTGGACTTCTGAGTAACCATTCTGACTTTTATCACAGAAGATTTTCACCATGCTTCTGTTGTGCATGAGAAGCTTTGCACCAAGTCGTTTGAGTCCATACAATATCTTCTTTCATCTACATACAAGGGTCTCTTTATGGTATACCTCAAAGCCTTTAGGTTGCTCTACATATGCTCTTTGTTCAATTATTCTAGAGAATAGTCTTTACATTTATCTAATGTCAATTCCAACCCATGGATATTGCGGACGATATAATGGCTCATGTAGAGGTATGTCTGGCTTACTGGGACAAACAATCATCATAGTTTTCTCCCTCCATCTGGGAGAACCTCTAGTTCTGGATCTTGCAATGCTTACTTTCATAAGTCTTTCATACATTGTTCTTCATCACAACCTTCAAATCCTCTGCTTGCTTGGTTTTAGTGAGTTTATAATATGATGGTAATCTTGTGATTCTCGATACAATGACTGGTTGTTCTGGATTTTCTTTCTTTCTTGGAATCTTCATGTTCTTCCTCATGTTTCTCTTTAGCTCTTGGGTCCATGGAGTTTTCTATAGATTCCATTCTTTGAAGATTCCAACTTCTTTTTTTCATCATAGGATCACGGATGTGGATGGACAACTAGGGATACTTTAAGGCTTCTCTTCGAAGAAGGCTTCTTCTAAAGTCAAAATGAACACATATTTCTTTTCATGGTTGCTACCATGGATATATACTTCATCATCTTCAATGGATCATAGGATTAGATCCTTCCTAATCCTTGCTTCATGTATGAATGCATGCTCTTCTTTTGGAATATATAATCGACTCCCTCTATCTAACAAAGTCCATGCTTCTTTATGCATCCTTATTGCTTTTTGCAAAGTGTCATAAGTCTTTCTCCAATTTCCTCTTTATTGCTAACTTCTTTATGTCTTTACTTCTTCTAGGTTTCTTCAATATTGATTCTGATTTCGGCTTATCTTGTAGCTGTTACTTATGTAATAACTTCCACATGAATTGTTACCAGGGGTTGCTGATGCACTTCATCCTTTCAGGTGTATTGTCTGACTTGTATTCATAGTGATAAAAATCCTTATCTTGTTGTTCTTCCATAGGTATAGTTTCTCTTGGAACATATTATGCAAGATATATATAGAAAACATGGTATGTACAATAACTATGAAGAGTATTATTACCTTGTCTTAGAAGAAGAAGTCTGTTTTGTCCTGCTTGGCTTTCTTTGAGGGTTCCCTCTTTTGGGAAACTGATGCTTCGTGTGTTTCCTTCCTTTTCTTTAACTCGGGACAATGCTTCTTGTAGTGACCATACTTTCGACAATTGAAGCATTGTATTCTTGACATATATTTCTCTTGATTTGGTTTCTTCCTGGAGCCAAACTTCTTTTTATTATTGAAATCCTTGAACCTTTCTGTGAAGGCTTGATCATCATGCTTCTTTTGGGGTTTCTCTTTTGCATTGATCCTTGATTCTTATTGTGCACAACAAGTCCACAGTTCTTCAAATGTAGGATACTCCTTCCTTGTGTTCATGCTTGTGGAAAATGCATCCCATGTCTTGGGAAGACCATTGAGTACTATGTTTACCAATTCCTTCTCTGAAATGATCTCTTCAATAGCTTGTAGTTGATCTCTTAACTGAGATATTCTCATAAAGTATGATGTTATGATGTCATCATCATTCATCATCATGTCACGGAGCTCATTCTTCAGACTCATTACTTGTCCAATGTTTCTGACTAACAAGAGGTTTGTTAGGGAATCGTACATATTCTTAGACAAATCAAGATGGGAGATGTAGGGTATCAAGTGGTATTTTATAGAGTCCACT
>ML828076.1:118781-133082 GCA_009831015.1 Picea engelmannii | reverse complement strand
CGTTTGAGATACTATTGGGCCACATAGTATGCAAACAAGGCTTGTTAGTGGATCCGACCAAGATATCCGTCATTTTTAACTTACCAGCACCAAAAACAGTCTGACAGCTAAGAGAAACTTTAGGGCACACAGGATGCGACAGGAAATTCATCAAAGGATATGCGCAGATCACAACACCAATGGAAAAACTATTAAGGAAGGATACCAAATACCAATGGAACGACGAGTTTCAACATGTTTTGGATACCCTAAAGGAAAAGATGGTTACTCCACTGATATTAGTATTTCTAGATTGGGAAAAGACATTATGCATGTAGATGCATCAACGATAGAACATGAAGATATATTAGTGTAGCCAAGAGTAGGAGACTTGGATCATCCGATAGTATTCGCAAGAAGAAAACTATCAGACTCAGAACAAAATTATAACACGACAGAAAGAGAAGGCCTATCCATGGTCTATGCACTGCAGAAGTTCAGACATTACCTATTGGGGAAACACTTTAAGATGTTTATAGATCACTCAACCCTAAAATACTTAGTCAACAAGCCAATGTTGGGGGGAGAATTTATCGATGGTTACTGCTATTTCAAGAATTTGATTTTGAAGTAATAGTTAATCTAGGAAAATTGAATGCAGGACCTGACCACCTGTCAAGGGTAAAAAATGGCGAATAACCTACGAGTTTAGAAGACAACTTTCCAGACACACAACTATTCTTAGTACAGATTGCTGATGACTACTTTGCAGAGATCATCCGGTACTTCAGCTTAGGTACTGTGCCGCAAGAATATACCACCGTGCAGAAGAAGAACCTGGTAGTCCATGCAATCGACTATCAACTGATCATAGAACATCTATACAATATGGATGCAGATAGCATTTTACGAAGGTACGTGCTAGAACGTGAATGACCAAGAATTTCAGTAGAAGCTCATGAGAGAATCATAGGAGGACATTATGTAGGAAAAGCTACTGCGCATAAGGTATTACACATAGGACTATGGTGGCCAACGATTCACAAAGACTCGAAATAGTACTGTCAGGGATGCAATGTCTATCAAAGGGTAGGCAAACCCAACAGAAGGGACGAGATGCCACTATGACCACAAGTAACATTACAGGCATTTGATAAATGGGAAATATACTTTGTGGGACCAATTAACCCACCAACAAAAAATATAGGGGTAAGATACATCATCACCGCGACAAAATACCTAACAAGATGGGCGGAAGCCGCACCAGTAAAATACTGCAGCGCAGAGACAGCTGCACACTTCTTGTTTGAACAAGTAATCACCAGATTTGGGTGCCCAAGAGTTTTTATGAGCGACCAAGGCACACACTTCATAAAAAACACCATCCATGCGATGCTTGAAGAGTTTGAAGTTCATCACCAAAAGAGCACACCATATCACCCACAGGCAAATGGCATAGTAGAAGCCTTCAACAAAATTCTAGAGAACGCACTAACAAAGATATGTAACATCAACAAAGATGACTGGGACCTCAAAGTACCAACTATATTATGGGCGTATAGGACTACATGCAAAAAGTTGACAGGGTACACACCATTCAAACTAGTATATGGCCAAGAAGCAGTAGTGCCATTAGAATTTTTAGTACACAACTTACGCATAGCGACTATCACACAAATGACAGAATGGGGTGCAGTGCAGGAAATATTGAATCAGTTATTGTCAATGGAGGAAGAACGAATCCTGACAGGATTCTCTCAATAAGTGCAGAAATCCAGAGACAAATCTTGGCACGATCGACACATAAAGAAGAAGACATTCAAGGAAGGAGATCTAGTATTGCTCTATGACAACAAATCGTTTCAGCACCCGRGGAAGCTTATAATGCATTGGCTAGGACCATACAAGGTACAATTTGTAACAAACARAGGAGATATATAGTTAAGATATTTAACAGGCACAGACCTTAGAGGAATGATCAATGAGAGCTGACTGAAGTTGTACAAGGACAGTCGACCACCCACCGCACAAAAAAAAAAAAGAAAAAAAATTTCAAAAAGAGAACAAAAAGGAAACAAGACTAAAAAGCRCGCAGCATGCCAGAGAGAGAAATGCCACATAAAGTTCAAAACATAAATTCAGCAAAGGCAAGGACAACAGTTACATACAGAAGAAAAATGAGCGGGAAACAAAAAGTCGGAAAAAGCAGTATGACAGGACAACACTAAGCGGAATTAAAGCACGACAAGGACTGAGGGAACATCACATTAAACACGCCAACTGGAGATGGAAAAGCAAGCATAATGGAAAGTACAAAACCACCACATATGCATTGAACCCATAGTTATGGTGCATTAATCACATCATGGAGGAAGCATCCTTGACAAGCTTCATGACAAGCCCATACAACACGCGATCACAGGAGCAACTGGTCTATTCGTGAAAGGAGAACAAAGAGAGAGAAATAGAAGCCATAATGAATAGAGTGAGACCATAGATCTCACCAAAGTCATTCAAACTCAACAAACGTTTGAAAATCACCACTATGGCACCACCGAAGCTAGCAGAACCAGGCCAGAAAGCAAGACCGACCAGGGTTCAAACTAGGTCATGAGGATTGTTGGAGGAAAACAAGTAGCAACAACTGGAGATCATCGATATCGATGAGATCCCATCCCCAGAGGTGATACCAGTGAACCCTAAACTGATACTAGAATATATTCAACAACCAAAAGCAGAGGCCATGAAAGAGGATATGCTAGCAGCGGTGTAGGAGCCTCAGAACGAGGAAGCGGAAGCCTAACGGGAAGTGCAACTAGAAAGCACTCAAGCAGTCGTGGAAGTTAACAAAATGACATAGAATCTGGGAGCAACAGTGCAACCAAAAGAGTCGCAAGCACCTAGCCTAGGTCAACCAACAGAGGAGACCACTGGAACTACCTCGACTTGGCCAGAATGGCTTGTTGGATCATGTTGTCATTGATGCCAATGGTTTGATTGATTGATGTCAAGTGATTGATTGATGCAAGAGGATTGATTGATTGATGATTGGTTTAATGTAATATGTATTTTCCTTGATGAGAATGCATAGATGAATATGGATCAATGAGTTTTCATTGATATGATGAATATGGATCAATGAGTTTTCATTGATATGATGAATATGGATCAATGAGTTGTCATTGATACATGATGAAGATGGATCGATGTGGTTTCATTGGTATATGATGCATTGTTGGAAAAATGTATAGATGAATCATTATTTTCTTATCATGATTGATAAAGTACACAAATGGATGAACTCCAAAGTGGTCCCCTTATGGTGAAATCCCTCATGGGAGGACACTTTGTGGATTGAGTTATCCGAGAAGAATGGTTGGAGGACCCATGCTTCTATGTGGAATAATGAGATGAAGATCAAGGAAATTGTTGGTGAAACTATCCTAGATGGATAGTTCTTGTCATGCCATTTCCAGTGGTATGTGGAATTTCACATAACTCCTCATGGTTTGAGAGTTATGGCCTTACGAAGATGAAGGACCCCCACATGAAGGCTTGAAGCCCCCAAGGTCAAAGAAGTCAAAGTGACCTAAAAGAAGAAATCATTATTTAAATGATAAATTAAAGTGACAAAGTCAAGGTGGATTATTTAAATAATAAAGATAAGTGACAAAATCAAGAAATGATAAAGTAAGGTGAAAAAATCAAGAAGGAATATTTAAATGATAAAGTATTGGAGAGCTTTCTATTTATGGAAAGTGGTTAACCCTAAAATAAGGAAAATAGGTTAAGTGACCTAGAAATGGGTTAATATTATTTAAATGATAAAGTAAAGTGACAAAGTCAAGGTGCATTATTTAAATAATAAAGAGAAGTGACCAAATCAAGAAATGATAAAGTAAGGTGACAAAATCAAGAAGGAATATTTAAATGATAAAGTATTGTAGAACTTTCTATTTATGGAAAGTGGTTAACCCTAAAATAAGGAAAATAGTTTAAGTGACTTAGAAATGGGTTAAGTGACCTAAAAATGGGTTAAGTGACCTAGAGGATGAAAGTATAAATAAGATAGCAATGGTCTCTTGTAGATAATCCTTTTTGTGGATCAATGGAGAGCTTCTTGTGAGAATATCTTTTGGAATATTGGTGGAGAGCTTCTTGAGCATTTTTGGTGTGGAAAACTTGAGAATATTGAAGATATATAGGTGAATAAGGTAAATAAAGGATATCTAAGCTGAATTTCATAGGGAAGGTGAAGAAAAGAGGGCCAAAATTCAAGGGAGGATAAATTCTTTTCATGATTCTTTCTAAGGTATGTTATTTACAGGTCATCTCACCATTTTTGTAATAATTTTTTTTATATAATAATTTAGACCGTGATATTTATATTCCATTAAGGAAACATATCCAAGTATTTTTGGTAAAAAATTCATCTTGTGGGTCGTTTTATTTTTGGAGATACATGCCATGGAAAATAGGGTTTGTGGCTAGTCCCGAAACTAGTCTAAAACAAGTGTTTCGGGTAAAAAAGTCATAAATTCTTCATAGTAGATCCAAATTCAGTGAGACCAATTGTGTTGGTTATATTAAAGTATTTAGTATTCTTTGTAATAGTTTTAGATCGATTCAACGAATATTCTGTGCGGGGCATGCTCTATACAAGGTCGCTCTCTAGAATAAGACAAAATTCAGCAAGGTATGCCATTTTTGATATAACTCCTTTTATGAGAGGTTCCAAGTAGTGAAACTTGGAGGAATTGAATAAACACACTGAATAAAATTGTGTATCACTTTCATATATTTATTCATTATAGGGACAAAGTTGTGATTATTTCAAGTTAGGGTTGTTGACTAATCCAAAACTAGTCATGGTTGAGACAAGCAGTTGATGAGTTGGCACATACATGAGGTGTATAGTTTATGATGTTGTTAAATATTGATGAGTAATTGTTGATGAGTAGTTGACACATGATTGGTATATAATTGGTACATGGTTGGATGCACTTTTTTATGGTACATGTTGATTACATGTTGTTTGACACAGGTTGGTGCATGGTTGATGCACTTGTTTATGGTACAGATTGATATCTGTTGAGGATTGTTGCCTCATCTCAGGTGGTGCTGATAATGTAAGATGATTCTTGAATATAGATCTTGTGCTCTTGTAGAGTTGTACTCTATTTAGTTGTTGCTGAAAAACCCTCGGATTGAAGTCCATAATAAAAAGAAAAATTGTACATACATATTGTGTTTCTTGTGGAGATGATTTGTTGATGATATATTGCTGATATATGTTGCTAATATGTATTCACATATAACTTATTATTAATGATAGCAATGAGTAATGAGTAAATGTTGAATGATAACTAATGAGTTTTGTGTAAGAGGGAAGTTTTGGGAAAAATATCCCCACACTCATTCACTCCCCCCTCTAATTGTGGTAGGTGTGTCCAACATGGATGATGGGGGAACAATCAAAAGTTGCTGGAAATTATAACCAACCACCATAGTAGGAAGAAAGAGTTAAGATACTGATCTCACCTTGCAAGAAACCTGCAACATAAATTGTGCTACCACGCATACCAGACGAAGTACAAGTAGAACCAAAACTACTGGGTTAGGTTGGGAAGCTCAAGTATTTCGACCATGACATATCAGAAAAAACCAAGTTCCAAAAACTTGCATAGAGGGTCTTCATGTAGACCATAACCATAAACCAACTTGGAGAAACGATCAACCAACCACACCAGTGGGCAGTTGGGCTGGACATAACAAGAATCTTAGGTTTGCTGAAGCTACCACATTTTGGCAGAGGCCAATATGCGACAACATGCGTGAAGCAACTGTTATCAGTCATGCATGGAGGGGATATATGGATGGATAAACCCATCCCCATAACTGTTGAGCTTATCATGCAAATAACAAGACTACCCATTTGGGGTATGGATCCCGCGTTGATTCTGTACGTCAAATCCAAGGAGAAAGCGTTGGCAGAAGAGATGAAGAAGAAATATGGCACCACTAGAGGAACGAGGGGCATCATAATCAAATGAATCAACAATGCAACTACATAACTAGGTGCACATATTTTAGCTTGAAAATTTCTTAGAAAATGCCGCAAAGAGGAAGTACTAGCATGAGTCATTGCAGTTGCAGCTTAGTGTGTAGAAAGCACCTTTATGAGCTGGGTACCATATCTAATGAATTTGTTTCAGGTGGATTGCAAGGATGTGCATGACCTAGGAACAAAATTCCATTACTCATGCTGATCACTGTAATAGTCTTCATGGGATGGCGGGAACTAGAGTATGCAATTTTTTGCACTAGACCGCAACCAGCAGGAGCAAGATACCTCTTACTAAGATTTGGGCCACATGCCAGGCATAAGAGGGAGAAAGGGGTCATATTCGAAGCATACCTACGAGACATACAAGAAGCCATCAATAGGTCATGGAGAATAACACCATAGGTTATCACGCGATATGTGAACATCACCAATTTCTAGGCCACAAGACAGACAATGTGGATACAACCAAGGCAGAATCCATATAGACAGTGGCTAACAATGTGCTACTTCATCAAAGAAGGTGATATAGACATGGTCATCGACGAATGGCCTGATGAATGGAGGATCCCATTCATTACCCGAGAAGTATTGGAAAGAACAACAGAAGGAGAGGAAACATAGGTGGAAGTCCCAGTGCCCAAGAAACCAAGGACGGGCCAAAACAAGTCAACTTAGGCAGATGAAGGGTCAAAGTAGATAGGGACCTAGAAGAGGCAGAAAGAGACTACAAATCTGACCAATGGACAACCGAAACAAGCTAAGGGAGAAAGGGAGACCACCCCAAACCCCATCACACAGGAACCAGGGGGAAATAAGAGACCAACCATGTAGGAAGGAGGCGCGTGCAATAAATCAAAGGCGCAACAAGAATTTCCATACTATATGATAACAGAGGACGATGGTGAAATGATCACCATAATGGTCCAGGATTTCTTAGTAGAAGATTTTGATCATGCAATGCATCACAGGGATAAACTACAAAAAGAGATGGCAGAAATGGGACAGTTCCTCAAGAAATTCGGGGAAGCAAAGAAAGCAAGAAACAACAGAGACACAAAACCACCGACAATACAGGCCAAAGAATGAATGGAGGTAGAAGAACGAGACCCATCCCACCCCATGCCACATGCAAATGCAATGATTTACATCAAACCTAACATGCTGCGCATGGATGAAATCATGGGGCAGACACCCTTGAAGGATTTGGACCACATCCAGTTAGTCCTGAAATGGATGCCATCAAAGGCACTACACAAATTGCAGGTTAGTGTCGACCATGAGATACAATATCGTGTACATAAAAACTTAGTCGAGCTACAACAAGAAACAAATAAGCGCGAGGTGCTGGAAAAAGTCTGTGAGTAGGTCAAGATCGAAACTCAGGAGGAAAAAGAATGCAGAAATGAGCTAGAAGGAAGAGTGGGAGGAGTTTTTGAGAAACTCCTAAGCACCGCGCAAGGGAATGAACTCCTGGTAGCAGGAAAGATTGACCAGATTGCACAGGCAATTGATCAATACCAAAAGGATATCGAGAATATCCGTGAACAGCTCACACCAACCACTCCACCAATAGTGAAGGAGAAAAGGAAGCAGGAAGAAACAACACCGCTGGAGGAGATGGAACAATAGGTTAGCACAACAACCCAATTGCTTGATAAAGCAACACAACTTTGGACAAGGTTGGAGGAGGATCCACAGGTCCAACGCTGGGACAAGGAAGAGGAAATGATCAATGCAACGATCCAAGAAATCAAACATAGGTAGAAGACCATACCAATTCCATAATGAGTCAAAGGGACGCAGGAGATAAAGAAGATGTAGGTAGAACTTATCACTGTGCAAACACAGAAACATGAGCGTCAGGATCAAATAGAACCACTACAGAAACATGTATCAGAAATAATCACACAAGAAGAAGGAGATAAAACAAAGATATCACAGACCCAGACCGAATGTGCAGGATTGCTGAGCGACGAAGTGGTATTTCAGGTAGTAGACACCATCAAGGAGAAGACCGTGCAGGCACTAACAAAAGAAACAAAGCTCAAGGAAAAGTTCCAGAAGATCACTAAGGAGATCAAAGAAGCTCAGAAGGATTAGGTGATTCGGGATGAGTCACATGTTAGTGTTGGGGGTCTGTTTGCACCAGGCCGAAGTGGAAATAAGGATGATTGTGAGAAATAAAGCGTACATAAACGTAAGTAACAACTGGAAGGTAACAAAGAACGCGCGCATGCAAGAAAGCGTGCACAAGGAAAATGATAGCTGGAGGAAGAACAACACACGTGCATGGGAGGAAGACCTAACATCAGTAGGGTTAGGGTTTTGGTAATACATTGTAAATGGATAAAGAGCCTGATATATATATATATATATATATATATATATATATATATATATATATATAAATAGAGATACACAAGTATCATAGAGAGGTTGATTCACTTTTGTCTTAGTTCAACTTTTGTAAGACTCTATCGTAGCTAGATACGAGTTGATGCGTATGTAATATGGTTATGGACCAATTTTGTAAGTTGTTGAGATGTAACAGAGGAGAGGAGGAAGATCTGAGGATTATATCACAGACTGTGGAGCCTGGTGTGATCTAGTTCACCTCATACAGATCTTACCCATCAGAGGGAATTGTAAGCATGTGACGCTGGAGATATAAAACCATCATAATAAAAGAGCCAAGAGCCAAAGCTTTGTGGATGTAGCCCAGGAGGGGGCGAACCAAGGTAATTTCTATGTAATGTAATGAATGCATGTATCTCTTTTCTTTCTTTCAGCAGTTCGTTGTTATGCTTAATAAATGAGTTAATATATTGTCATGGATTACGATTATGCTATTCGGGAATTAAATTGTGAAATGGAAATGTGCACCCTTGAGGAATAAGTAGATTACATTCATAGTTCATAATGCATGGATCTGGTTAAAAAACCCCTATATCATACTCAATCCTAGGCAGTAAACACCCGAGTCTTACAACCACCCATTTAAAGCTATCTTGGGTGATACTGTGTAGTATATTCTGTGTACTGTGTTGCCTTCTGGTTTACAAGGAGGGCCGATATTTTTAAAGGCTTTGTTGTAAACCCGAAAGACATGAACCCCAGGTCAATAACTCAGACAATAGAAGAGAGGAGTTAAAAATCAACAATGGTATAAGGCTGGGAGGTTCGTGGAAGGTCTGCACGTAGTTGGTGATATTCTTACCAAGATAAGTGTCAATTGTGTGAAAAATTTACATGCTACATTATTATTTATGTGTTTATTTTTATGGGTATTGTCTGTATATGCTGCATGTATATGTTTACTATTATTCCAGTATGAAACCGTGCATTTACATAATGTATTTTTTTGTTTACGTTTTATATATATTTCTGCAAGTGTTCTGTGTGTATATATTTTAATTGCATGCAATTCGAAAAATTTATGTGGCATAACTCAGTTGGATGCTGGGTATTTTATAGTATGTTCCACAGAGAGAATGAAAGCATTCTCTCATGTAGCATGCCTCGGCGTGGGTGGCTGAGGATGTTACACTTTTCCTTTTCTTAGTACCCATTTATCTTTTTCGACATGTCACCCTTTCTCATGTGTCATAGGTGTAGAACTTTTACTTTTATTGGTACCCCTTTATATTTGTAGTCATGTCACCCTTGCTGATGTGACATAGGTGTCAAGATTTTATTTTTCTTAGTATCCTTCAGTACCATTTTATCTTTGTTGACCTATATCCCTTGTTAATGTGGAATAGGTGTCGATATTATGTTTTACTTAGTATCCCTTTCTATTTGTTGACGTGTTATAGATTTTGAGTTCTTATTTTTCTTAGTACATCTTTCTCTTTGCTGACGTGGCATAGGTGTCAAACTTTTGTTTTTCTTAGTACCCCTTTATCTTTGTTAACATGTCACCCTTTCACATGTAGCATACATGTTGAACTTTTCCTTTTCTTATAACCTCTTTATCTTTGTGGAATTGTCACCCTTTTTGACGCGGAAAAGATGTCGAGCTTTTCTTTTTCTTAGTACCCCTTTATATTTGCTGACGTTTCACACTTGTTGTCAAGGCATAGGTATCATAATTTTCTTTTTCTTAGTACCCCTTTATCTTTGTTTACATGACACCCTTGCTGATGTGGCATAGGTGGAAAAATTATTTTTTTCTTAGTACCCCTTTCTCTTTGTTGGCATATCACCCTTGCTAACATGGCATAGGATTCAAACTCTTCTTTTTCTTAATACCCATTTCTCTTTGCTGACATGGAATAGGTGTCAAACTTGTCTTTTTCTTAGTACCCCTTTATATTTGTTGATGTGTCTCCCTTTCTCATGTGGCATAGGTGTCAAAATTTTCCTTTTCTTAGAACGACTTTATCTTTGCATACATGTAACCATTTCTAACGTGGCATAAGTGTTGATATTTTATTCTTCTTAGTACCCCTTCATCGTTTTTGATGTGTAACCCTTGATGAAAAGGCATAGGTGTCGACCTTTTATTTTTCTTACTAATCCTTTGTTTTTGCTAAGGTGTCACCCTTGATGATGTGACATAGGTGTCAACCTTCTCTTTTTCTTACTACCAATTACTATTTAAAAATGTCTCACCCTTGATGATGTGGCATAGGTTTTAACCTCTTTTTTTCTTAGTACCCCTTTCTCTTTGCCTACATGGCATAGGTGTAAAAAGTTTCTTTTTCTTAGAACCCCTTTATATTTGTTAACATGTCACTATTGTTGATGTGGCATATGTGTCAAAATTGTACTTTTCTTGATACCCATTTATCTTTGCAGACATGTCACCCTTCCTAACATGGCATAGGTGTCAAGATTTTCCTTTTTTTAGTACCCATTTATATTTACTGATCTATCACCCTTGTTGACCAAGCATAGGTTTTGACCTTTTATTTTTATTAGTACCCATTTATATTTGCTGAAGTGTCAATCTTGTTGATGTGGCATAGGTGTCGACCTTCTCTTTTTCTTAGTATCCCCTTCTTTTTGCTGACGTGGAATAGGTTTCAACCTCTTCTTTTTCCTAGCACAACTTTCTCTTTGTTGACATGGCATAGGTTTTTAACTTCACTTTTTCTTAGTACCCATTTATATTTGTTGACGTGTCACACTTTCTCATGTGGCATAGGTTCTGAACATTTTCTTTTATTAGTACCCTTTTTTCTTTGTGAAAATGTCACCCTAGTTGCCGTGGTATAATTTTCGACCTTTTATTTTTCTTAGTATCCTTTCATCTTTGATGACATGTAACCCTTGCATATGTGGCATATGTGTTTAATTTCTCTTTTTCTTAGTACACCTTTCTTTTTTTTTTATTTGTCAACCTTGCTGATGTGGCATACATTTCGACCTCTTCTTTTTCTCAGTACCCCTTTCTCTTTGCTGATGCGACACAAGTGTCAAAATTTTCTTTTCCCTAGTACCCCTTTATCTTTTTTGAAATGTAACCCTTGATCATGTGGAATTGGTATTGAACTTTTCATTTTCTTAGTACCACTTTATCTTTGTGGACATGCCACTCTTTTTGACGTGGCATAGATTTTGACCTTTTATTTTTCTTAGTACTCAATTATCTTTGTTGACGCCTCACCATTGTTTATGTGGCATAGGTTTCAACCTTATATTATTCTTAAGTATCCTTTCTCTTTGATAACATGTCATCCTTACTGACATGGCATATATTTCGACCTTGTATTTTTCTTAGTACCCCTTTCTCTTTCCTGACACAACATCAGTGTCAAAATTTTGTTTTCCTCAGTACCCCTTTATCTTTACTGACAAATCACCCTAGATCATGTGGCATTGGTGTCAAATGTTTCCTTTTATTAGTAACCATTTATCTTTACATACATGTCACCCTTGTTGATGTGGCACATGAGTCAATATTTTATTTTTCTTAGTACCCCTTTTTCTTTGCTGATATGTTTAACCCTTGATGGAAAGGCATGGGTGTCAAACTTTTATATTTATTACTACCCCTTTATCTTTGTTGATGTGTTAATCTTGCTGATGTGGAATATGGTTTTACCTTCTATTTTTATTAGTACCCTTTTCTCTTGATTATGTGTCACCCTTTCTAATGTTGCATATGTTTCAACCCATTATTTTTCTTAGTACCCATTTTTCTTTGTTGACGTGGCATAGGTGTTGAACTTTTAATTTTCTTAGTTCCCATTTATATTTGTTGACATGCCACCCTTTCTCATGTGGCATAGGTGTCAAAATTATCCTTTTCTTAGTACCACTTTAACTTTGCAGACATGTCACCCTTGTTGACGTGACATAGGTGTCTAGATTTTATTTTTCTAAGTACCCCTTCCTCCTTCCTGAAATTTCACCCTTTCTAACAAGGAATAGACATGGACCATTTCTTTTTTTTACTACCACTTTAACCTTGCTGACATGCCAACCTTTCTCACATGGAATAGGTGTTGACCTTCTCTTTTTCTTAGTACCCATTTCTCTTTGACGATGTGTCACACTTGCTGATGTGGTATTTGTTTTTACCTCTTGTTTTTTTTAGTATCCCTTTCTCTTTTCTGATGTAGAATAAGTGTCAAATTTTTCTTTTTCTTAATAGCACTTTATCTTTGTTGATGTGTTAGCCTTGCTCATGTAGCATAGGTGTCTAACTTTTCCTTTCCTTAGTACCACTTTATCTTTGTGGACATGTAACCCTTTCTAAAAAGGTTAGTGTGCCAATATTTTATTTTTCACAGTACCCCCTTATCTTTGTTGGCACTTCAACCTCGTTGACAAGGCATTGGTGTCTACATTTTATTTTTCTTAGTACCCCTTTATATTTACTGAATTTTCACCCTTGATGATGTGGCATAGGTTTCAAACTTCTCTTTTTCTTAGTACCCCTTTCTCTTTCCTGACAATGCATAGGTATCAACATTTTATTTTCCTTAACACTCCTTTATATTTGTTGACATGTCACCCTTTCTCATGCAACACAGGTGTCAAAATTTTTATTTTCTTAGTACCCCTTTCTCTTTGCCGACATGGAATAGGTGTCAAACTTGTATTTTTATTAATACCCCTTTATTATTGTTGATGTGTTATCCTTTCTTATGTGTCATTGTTGACATGTCACCCATGATGATGTGGCATACATGTTGAGATTTTATTTTTGTTAGTACCCCTTTGTCTTTGTTGACGTGTCTCCCTTGCTGACAAGGAATATGTGTCAGAATTTTCTTTTTATTAGTACCCCTTTGTATTTTTTGATATGTCACCCTTGCTCACATGACATTGGTGTCGACCTTATTTTTTTATTAGTATCCCTTTCTCTTTGATGATGTGTTTCCCATGCTGATGTGGTGTTGGACAAGCAACTTTGATGCAATTTTGGGAGTAAAAACCTAAGGATAAGGAAAGTGTGCAGGAGAAAGTACACAGAAGAAAGGGTGAAAAAGGAAGGAGAGCATGTAGGATAAATATAACACACATACAGAAGGATAAATCAAGCATGTGAGATAAGGAAGCAAAAAGGATGATAGTGCACATTTATAGAAATATAATAACAACTAAAAAGCTGTATAAAGAGTGAAAAGTAGAAGAAAGAAAACAACCAGTTAACTGAAGTTGGCCATGTCATGTATTGTAATGGGATATTTTGGGATAGATAAGAATAGGGATTTGAGCCCTAGATTTTGGGTATAAATATGTAATGGGTGGGGTGAAAAAGTAGCTATATATAAAGAGAGCGAGAGATCTAGTGGGCTAGAAAAAGTTTGTAGAATATGTAGAGGTTGAGATTAGGAAAGAATAATGAATGTAATCAGTTGATATGATGAATAAAAATAGAGGTGATAGATAATATTTCATCCCGTGTCCTTTACTTGTTTATGTGGATTTATGAATGATGTCGTGATTAATTACGGTGAAATATTCATGAATTCCTAGGACAATATATGGAATAATCATGCACATACATAAGATAAAAGAAGGAACAATGACATGGATTTACGCCTCCCTTTCGCTTACTTCTGTAGAATCCTGGTTCCCGCAGTCCCCACAGATACCTCGGGTGAGACTTCATCTGCACAAGCAGGTGATGCTGAAAGGGCCGGTGTCTTGTGGGTTTTGTTGGTCATAGTTAACCAAAACCTTGGGTCTTAAAACTCATGCACAAACTGTTGCACCCTTTTCGCCACCTTGGTGAGCAAATAAGAGGTGCTTACATGCCCAGTTGGGTCCTGCTGAGCATGACAGCTGTAGAGGAAAGA
>ML828076.1:91534-101568 GCA_009831015.1 Picea engelmannii | reverse complement strand
TGCTGCCAATGGAATTTAACACTCCCTAACTCAAGATACTATTGTTTGTTTTTGAGCTTTTGGAGAGTGTGTCTCTCTTCCTACTCCAAAGCACTAGACTAGCTAATATGTTGGTGTAAAGAGCCCTAGAAAAAGTTACTAGATCAATTTTAAGATTACAAAATGTTTTTAAGGGTTGTTAATTACTCAAAGGTAACGGAAGTGAAACTCATGATGTGTGACTCTGACCCAAACAATGCAAGGATAATGATGAAATATAATCTTTTTCATTCCATGAATCCTAGTTATGGGAGAGAGAGAACATTTTCCGAATCAATCTCAATACTACAATGCAAATGCAACGCTCAATTTCCTTTCAGATGTCAATGCAAATAATCACTTATCAATGAACAATCTCAAAATGTCTTTTCCAATACTTCAATAAGCTCTAAGATTTGATTTTACAATGTTTTCAAAATGACAAAAAACAAAATCTTGAAAGAAAACTTATGGTTCACTTTCCAAGAAGAACTCTGATCAATGAGAAAAGAAAATCAAATCATACTGAATCAAACAAAACAACCCAACCAATTCTTTCAATGAAAGTAAAAACAAAAACCAAACCAATGGGTTTTCCCAAAGCAAATGAAAAATGTTCTTTTGAACGACCAAGCAAATGAGAAAACACTAAACACTTGACTCTCTGCCAATCACTGGTTCTCAGCCACTCAGACACATCCAACTCCAGAAGTGAGAGAGAAATAAAATGCCAAACAGAGCCAAGAAAAGAAAGTCAATCTACCAAGGGCAAGAAAGACCTAGAAACCCTAAATCTGTTCAAGCAAGCAAACTACAGCAAGAGATGTGTAAGTCAATGATCCAATAAGCCAAAAATACACAAATCAACTGTTCTGAGCAATTGAAAGAGTCAAAACTTGATTTCAAAATTTTCCAAAATCTTGCTCGCAGGTAAGCAGTGTACACAGTGCGAGAAAATAGGATTCTCGCAGGCCACTGTGAAGAAAAGTGCAAGGTGTTCGCACTGGACCCTATAAGCAGGGTGCGAACTTACCTGGTTCTCGCAGGCTGTCAATGAATACAGTGTGAGAACTCCTAAAGATACTAAAATTTTTGAAAATGCAAGCAAAATTCAAACTGGCTTATAGACCCAGAAGGTCCTTCAGGATATCCTGAGGACTCAGACACTGAAAAAATAGGAGAATGATAGAAATAGAGCAAATGGCCACATAAAATTCAAAAAACCATAAAGACAAAGGGATCCTTCCCCAGTCGATTCGCCAATTTTGTTTCAGGATTAATCCATAAGTGCGGACACAAACCGATCTCCCTAGATCCACCTGGATCTAGAACAAAACATGATAGAATAATACACTTTCCCTAGATCTAGCCTATTGAATGAACTAAGAGATAAGGATTATGGAAATACCTTGTGAACACTTTCCTTAAGTCTCTGTTGTTCCAAGATTTGCTTCAACGCTCTTGCACCATCCAGATCACAACAGTACAAACCAATAGAAGTAAAGGCAGATTAATATATTCAATATCTAGTCTATACATATGATCAAGGAGTTATGTAATAAAGTGACATCATCTTTATGGGAAAGGGACATATTACTGTATTGAATTAATTGAAAGTGAAACTTACAACCTGAGCCTTGATGTCGTAGGTCTCTTTTCGATGGCTCCTAGTTCTGACACACACACTTGCTCATGCATGAAGAAAATCAACCACTTATGATGACCTTGCTGTTGTCTCTATCTGCTGTAGCATCAATCCTTCATACAGGCTTTCAACAATTCTCCAATCAATTTCTTGCTAGCTTGCTTCTTATTAACCTTTCCAATGAGGAATCTCCTCAATATATAGGAGAAGATAATTTAGTTACTTGGATAGGAAATGATCCCAAGATATCTGGAATGCTAGCCCTTAGATAACCATTCGTTAGCCAACTCATTCTTCTCGAAGATTCTCTTCTAGAAGGCTCGAGAACTTCATCTTTTTCTTCTTTAAGAAGATGTTCGCACCCTGGCAGTTATTACAGTGTGAACTATTCGCACTCTAGCTTAATGCAGCCTACAAGAATCATGCATTCTCGCAGGCAGATATATAGGTAGCCTACGAACACCCCTTAAAAATGTAGTTTCTGGAAGCAGACAAGTGTAACTTTTCTCAGGAAAGTATTCTTAGTGAAGAGCTTGATTTTCCATCACCATAACATCATTACAACATCATTGTGATGACCAAAATTGTGGATAACAAGCCTAACCGAGATGAGAGTTCGACGAAGATCTCATTCTCGAAGTGTTTCCCATGATCGGAAACGAGTTGGAGTGGTACTCCAAAATGGGATATGACGTGATTAAAGAAAAAACGCGTTGCAGTGTCAACAGTGTTGTTGAAAGTGGGCGTAGATTCAGCCCATTTGGTGAAGTAGTCAACGATGACAACGATGTATTTGTGACCATTGATGGAGGGTGGATTGCAAGTCATAAAGTCGATGCCCCATTTGCAAAAAGGGTTGGCTGTAATGACAGGGTGGAGAAGAGCGGGGGGAGCCAGGGCTTTGTTGGCGTAGAGATGACATTGCCCACATCGTTTCATGAAATGAATGCAATCATGAAACAAGGTAGGCCAAAAGTAACCGGCTCGGATAATATTTTGAGCCATGGATATACCCGAAAGATGGCCCCCACATGCACCGCTGTGGTAGTCATTTAAGACTCCGTCGGCCTCGTCAATAGTCAGGCATCGACGAAGAATTGTGTCTACACCCCGCCAGTATAGGATGTCTCTGATGAGGAGATAGCGGGGGTCTTGATGGCGAATACGTCGACGATCATCTCGTGAAAGGTGGTTACCAAACTTTTGAGTTCGTAGGTATATGAGAATGTCACCATACCAAGGATCATCCGAAGTGATGTAAAAGAGATGTTCGTCAGGAAAGTCGGTGTTGAAGGGGGCACTGGTGGTGTCAGAGAGGAGGTTCGTGACAAGTTCAGCGAGAACGAGGGCCTTCTTACTCTTAGGTTTTGAGAACTCAAGGTCGTACTCCTGAAGGATAACGATCCATCGAGCGAATTTTCCGTTAACTTGTCGATGGCTGAGCAAGTATTGCATAGGGTTGGAATCTGCGACGACCTTTGTGGTGTGAAGCAAAATGTAATGGCGCAGTTTCTGGACTGCAAGGACAACTGCAAGAGCAAGCTTCTCTTTGTGTTTATACTTCAAGGGTGGTCCTGAGAGGTTCTTACTAACGTAGTAAATGACATGTTCACGATTGTCATCTCTGAGCTGGATGAGGACGCCGACTACTGATACAACTGATGCTGATACGTAGAGGATGTAGTCATGATTATAGTCAGGTGCACTAATTAACGGTGCATTTGAAAGCACTGCTTTAAGATCGTCAAATGACTGTTGGGCATGGTCGTCCCAGTGAAAAGGGATGTCGTGACGTAGTAAGTGGAGGAAAGCGTTTGCACGTATGGCGTAATCAGGAACAAAGCATCTGAGAAAGTTAGCTTTGCCCTGTAGACTCTGAAGTTGTCGTAAATTCCGAGGAGGTGGAATTTCGGTGATAGCTTTGACTTTGAGGGGGTCCATGGTAATACCGCTTTGGGAAACAATAAAACTGAGGAGGCGCCCTACGGTGACATAGAACACACACTTGAGAGGATTCAAGCGGATGTTGTACTGACGACACCGTTGAAAGATGATTCGTAAATCGTCGATATGCTGGGTGTGTTTCTTGGATCGAGTTGTGAGGTCATCCAAGTAGGCAAGGATGATTTTAGCGAGATCGTGGAAGATGTATGTCATTGCCCATTGGAAAGTGGTGCTGACATTTTTTAAGCTGAAAGGCATGACACGATATGTGAAAGTACCCCACAGGGTAATGAATGCAGTTTTATACTGATCGACTGGGTGGACTTGAATTTGGTTATAGCCAGAGAATCCATCCATAAAGGAGAGAGCTTCGTGGCCGGTGCAGTCATCGATGATTTGATCGATGAAAGGCATTGGAAAGTTGTCTTTGGGACATGCGTTATTGAGATCGCGAAAGTTGGTGCAAACGCGGATAGTGCCCTGTTTTTTGTTGACAGGTACAGGGTTGGAAACCCATGAAGTGTAAGCGATGGGGTAAATAAACCCGGCCGTACGTAATTTTTCGATTTCGGCTTTGATAGCCGCGGCTTTGGACGGGTGTAGCGGTCGCTGTTTCTAGCGAACTGGTGTGATGTTAGGCCAGGTGTCGATGCGATGTTCGACAATAGTGGGATCGAGGCCAGGCATTTTTGTGTATGACCAGACAAAAATATCCCTATATTCCTGGAAGAGGGTTTTATATGCGGCGATTTCCTGAGGAGTGCAAGCAGCTCCAATGGTGATTTCTTCGACGATGCCAGTTTTAATGGAAATGTCAGTTTTGATGGTGGGGGAAATGTTGGCCATATTACCTTCTTCAAACGCATCAGGGGCAGGAATAAGATTGTTGAACCAATTGATAGGCCCGGATGTGATAAAATCTTTGGTTTTGATCGCGTAAATGGGGTTTTGGTTAGGAGGCATGAGGGCTTCCTGTGGAAAGAAGAGGGCACGGTGATGTAGTGCATCCCAAGGAGAGTCTGGGCAGTTTAGCTCTTCGAGTATTTCCTCATCGCATTGGAAACACCGGGAATACAAGGGGTCGTGAGGAGTGATCTCGGTGACAGTGTGGTTGCCCCCTGATGGAGAAGTAGAGGGAGCAATGCCAGAAGATGGTGAGGGTTCACTCGACATAAACCATATATTGAAGTACTGAGGGGTACCCGTGGTGGTTGGGTGGAGAGTGTCCATAGGGGAATGGACAGGAGAGTTGGGGGGGGTTGCGGGGTAAATCCTCAGAGATGTCATTGAAGAACCAAGGGGGCGTTGGGAGTGCCTTGGGCTCTGGAGAAATGACATGAAGATCCTCTAGTGATGAGGGAATGTTAATTATCGCCTCTACGGGTTGGTGAAGCAGGGCCAATTGACGTTGCCTGTATGCGAGGATCATAGGACACTGGTATGTAAAATGAGTTAATGAATCACAGAGAGAGAAAGGGAATCTCATACGTTCATTGAATGAAGTGGTGACATAGCGAATGTCAGTGATATTTGATGAGGACGTGGCGAGGCGTGGGTTGTTCTGGAAGTTCTGGGGCACAGCGGCCAAAGTCTGGTGAAAGTGTGGCAGTGCTGGGCAATGATGGGTGTAATGGCCATAGTCTGAACATATAGCACAAGCATATTTGGTCCTCAACCCTTTACTACTGGAAGGGTTGGAGGTAGTGGGGGGACTAGTAGTAGTGGCGGGTGTTGTGGGAGTTTGATTGAGGGGGATCAAATTCCATAATTCAGGTAGGGATGGGAAATTGTTGGTTTTGTGGCCCTCTTTTTCACATAGTGTGCAAGGTGGTGGTATGCGTGGAAGAAGTGGAGCGGTGGGCTCTTTCTTCTTTCTCCTGCCCCCAGCTGTAGCCGGGAGGTTAGTGAGTGGGGGGGTAATGGGGGTGAGGATGGGAATCGTCATGGGAAGTCCATCCTATGGGGGAAGGGATGGTCGAGGGACCATCTCTTGTGGGTGTAAATACCAAACTGGGATTTCTAACACCATATTAGGTAGTGTGAGTGTAGCGGCTACCTGAAAAGCTTCAATACCTGGGGGAGGGTAAAAGAAGGGAATTTGGGTGAGGGGTTGGGGGAGTGTCTCCTAGACGGGATTATTCCCTTGAGGGGATGTGGATTCATGGACTGTTGAGGTCGACAAGTGCGCAGGAGGCTCCGGCGGAAGTGGTTCTGCGACTATTGAGACGTCAGGAAGGACTGAAGCCTCTTGAGGAGGAAGAGCATCCTCCGTGTGAGTTCCGTTAGATGAGATGACGCATACTTTATTAGTAGGATGAAGGAGTGGTGGTGATCCATGGTACGTCCCTAACAAGGATGGATCTTTAAAAATCCCAGGACCCATCTCTATGAGAGGATATGCGTCTTGGTTGGTGTGGATGAGAGGAAGAATGTTATCGAGGTTGGCAGATGGGTTATGCTCATAATGTGAGACTTGGTCGATGGTCACGATCTTCCCATTGTGGGGAAACATCATTGTCCAAAAGACGGAAGATTCCACTGCCTTCATAGCGTACATGTAGCTACGACCGAACAGGATATTATAATCGAGCAGGGCGTCGATAACTTCGATATCAATGACGATAGTCTTTCCCCCGAGTTCAACGGGGAAATTTTGGAAGAGCTATTCAGGAGAGGATGGTCGTCTATCATAAGCTTGTAATGTGATGGAAGAGGGTATGAGTTTCGGGGAACCAAGTTTCTTCCATACTGTTTTGGACATGATGCACATAGAGGCACCTTCATCGATGATACACCGATGAACTGTGATGTTCCGTATTTTCACTGGTATTTGAAAAGCAATCAAGGAAGGAAGATGAGGTTCTCCACTATCAAGATCAAAGGTGATGAGTCGAGTATCTGCGGGGTTGACTGCCCCCAAGGCGGAAAGTAAAGATTTCCACTGCGTAGGAAAAGTCTGGAGGATTTCCAAGACTGACATGGCAGCTGAGGATTGTGCTAAGTCGTCTACCAAGCTATAGTTATGAGCTGCCCTAGCCTGTGGGTTGTGGAAATTCCTGTGCAAGGGGATGCGAGGGATGCGTAGTGGTGGTTCAACGAAAGGGCGAGGGATCACCAAAGGGGGTCTCGTCGGTGTAGGGTTTGTCTCTGGAGAGATGGGAGTGGACTCGGTGGGTGTATGATACTGACGATTACGTGTTTGCAGAAGAATTTCTTCCTCACTGGTGAGGAGAATTGTACGTTCTGCTGTATTGTTGTGGTTGTGGTATTGTCCCACCTGAGGTGGGGGATGCTTGTGTCCTGTTGGGTGTTTATCACACCTTGATGTGGAATAGGATTTTTCAGCACGATGGGAGGGGGTTGTTGCATGTATTGTTGTGGTACTTGCTGAGGGACAGTTTGTGCAGGAGAATGGGGAAGACTACCAGAATATTTTAACCGTTTGAAATTAGTGATCTGGGGGAAATGATGAGTGTAATGACTGAATTCACCACAAAGGGCACAGGGGAAAATAGTTTTAACATTGTTTCTCCCTTGGCGTTTGTTATTATTTCCCCCTTGGGGGTTTGGGTTCCCTAGGTTCTGGTTGCCCCTAGTTGGTTGGTGCTGTGGGGGTTGATTCCCACCTTGACCTGGGTTGTTGTTATTCCTGTTCCTTCCTTTCTTCTTGGCATTGTTCGATGGATGAGTTGGGTTGGATGTATTCAACTGTTCAAAATTTTGGTATTGTTGAGCAGCAAAAGGTTGAACAAAATTTAACCCCGCATGTGTATGTGGGGGAGCCATGGGTTGTGGAGGACCAGGAAATGGGAAGTATGGATTTTTTGGTGGTACTGATCCATAAGGTACATAGGCAGGTGTAGTGCTTTCACTAGTACTATACGCTGATGTTGAGGGAGTACCACTGTTTGTGGGGATAGGTGGATGTATGGGGGGTGCCGGTGGTGGTCCACTGATGGGTGGAGGTATAGCAACAGGGTATGGCTGTTGATAAGGGGGTGGGGGGTAGTAATAAGTTGCCCCCATATGCCAGCAGGTATTGAGGTGTTCCATACATCGGTGGTGGTTGGGGTTGTGGACCATGGTGTGTGGTGGCACCGATTAGTCTGTCTGCTGAGTGAGACATCCCAGGTTTGTCTTGGCCAAATGGCACAGGTTTTGGAAGATCAGGAAGTACTGTGTATAAGTACCTTGACTGTGCATAGATGAGGTCATACTATTGGGCCTTACTGATGGCTTCTTCTTCGGATTGAGGAAAGGTGGAAGCTACATCCTTTCCAAGGAGAGAAACAAGTGATCTAAGAAACCAGTCGAGACATTGTTGCTTGGTGGTTTCTGCTTTGCACAAACTACGTCGCCTATGCCACTCATGAATGTGGTCAGCGATGTGTGTGGTTGAGGTTTGTTTGAAGTTAGACAGTAGTTCTAGACCATTGTCATGGCGGATGGGTAATTGGAAGAAGGTCAAGAATGCTTTGGCTAAAGACTCAAAGGTCACATGGGACCCTGATTTTTCTTCAACATACCATTTGGCTGATGGGCCAGTGAGTGTGCGTTGAAATAATTGCAGTCTGATGGAATCATCCATAATGCTATTGGAAGAACACCATAGATGAAAGGTCATGACATGGTTGGCGGGGTCATCCCCTTCCTTTCCTTCAAACTTTGTTATGTCTGAAGGAAGTTTTGTTGGCATTGCAGGCCATGTGGCGTCATGCAATATAGGATCATTGGTAAGTTTGGTGAGATCCGGTATGTTGAGAGAGGCCAAATATGGCATCTGTAGTGGGGGGGGAGGGTTAGCTCTGACCATGGTGTGTTGTGAAACTGACCCTTGATGGGGACTAGGTGGGTTGGTGCTCCCTCCTTGAGAGGAAGTGGGTCCCCCACTTCCGTGCAAAGGAGAGCGAGTGAATGGATGACTTTGGGAAGTTGACCCAAGTAATGTAGAACCAAGAAAAGATGATCCTAAGATAGTAGCACTCACATGAGTGTGTGAAGGAGGTGCCGATGAGCGGGCATGACTAGCTACTCTCCCTAATATAGGAGGGAGGTTGAGAAAGTGTCGTGAACGACGAGGGTTCTGTGGTTCCCCTATGATGTCAGACTAGCTGTGTGAATGTGTGCAAAAAGTGGTGAGAGAAAAATATAAAAAACAAGAGCCTTTGCGTTGAATGTTCACACAATATATATATAGACAAATCAAACTATAATCGATTGTGCATCATACATAACATGAGAAAGAGACATACATGTTGGTAAGTGGGTTTTGTCTGCGTGGGGGAATCAAAAGAAAGCAAATGCTCGTGTCCTAGAAGACGTAACGTCCTTCCTCTCAAATAACATTTGACCTTCCAATAGTACTCAACAGTGGGGTCTGAAGTCACCGGAAGAGAAACTAGTGAAGGATGAAATAATTGGTTATAATGAGGGGTAGAGGGGGCATATCCCGAAAGAACTGGTGATACTTCCCAATAGCCACAAAAAATCCAATCAAGGTGCAATTGCAGCCCACAATTTCCACTTGGGTAGATGTCCTAAAGTTGGTCACTAGGTACCTCGGTCAAAGTGTGACATTTAGATTTTTGGCCTAAGAAATGGGTCATGGGCTGGATCCCGTCCAAGAGGTAGGTGCCTCAAGGGGGGACGCACAGAACAACCGAACCTTGGCCTTCAAACCTTCACGGGTATCTCCCTGCCTTATGGTGATTGGAACACTTGACTTGGAGGATTTGAAGTTCCCTATTTGACAACCTCTATGTTTTATCAATGTGAGAACCAGATAACGAGGATTTATTTGGATGCCTATCCCCGAAATCCTACCTAGACTAAAAAATTTCTTTTGGCACCTCCTGTGGAGGAAAACTTAGTGAGTTTTTAGAAATATTTTAGATGAAGTTGTTTTGTGAGGCTGGGGGTGAAAACCAACCTCGTTTGATTAAAAATGGGAGTGGATAGTCCTGTCAAGAAAAGATGGGGTTTTTTCAGAATCCCTTTGGAGGAAACTTACTTGGACCTCCACGTTTCGAGAAGAAGCTATGTGAGTGAGAAGTGACTTTTGTGTGTGAGTGAAAGTGTGCCAATTTTTAGTTAATTAGATGTCACCTTGCTACATGTGGACTTCGCTTGGTCCTTACAAGAGTTTGATTACCTAATTAGCTAGATGTCTTTGGTACAACCTTGAGTAATTCAAAATCCCTAAGAAGCTAGAATGTGGACATGTGGGTCCGTTACTATCCTTTAACTCCCTATGGTGATGTAATCTAGAAAATATTGAAACTATCCTAGATTGAACATGTGGGCATGTATGGGCACGTTACAAACCTTTAAACTTTCCTAGTTTTTTTTTTGATCTAAGAAAGCATAATTCCAAACACTATCCTATCTTTGTAGCATGTGGGCATGTATGGGCCCATTCCAAATTTAA
>ML828076.1:65946-79196 GCA_009831015.1 Picea engelmannii | reverse complement strand
TAGTTGAGAGTGGTTGAGAGAATAGTGGATCTGCAATTATGAGATGGTTATCTTCTTCATGTATATAAGAGAGTGCTCTCTCTTCATGAGAATGAGTCAATTAGAAATCAGGAATTAGGAATTAGGATGTAAGCTTGAGTTTTTGGAAATAGTCTTGTAATTAGGAGAAGGGGATTCTTAGCTTGTTATTCTTTCATGTTTTGTCATTTGACTATTGTAATATGATTTGAGATTGATATATTGTGTGAGCTCACATATGTCATTGTTGTTAACTCTTCACATGTTGTATTTCCCTTATGCAATTTCATGCTTTCTTAGTTAGTGTTTCAATGATTTCTTAGATTAGTTTGATTTCAGCAACATAGATTAGATTAGATTACTTCTACTTCAGTCCTGCATATACAGTGCGTGTGCTTCGTCAGTCTACGTACCCCGGGTTGACAATTAAATGGTTGGGCAAGTACTACAACGTTATTATAACGACATATATTTCGCCTAACAGTATCTACAAGAAATTTTCTTTGGTGAATTTAAAAAAATTGTGACCGAGTGGCTATAAAGGTTGGTAGAGAAGACAAGAAGGTTTACTACTGCAGTGCCAAAGAATTGGACTCCTTAATTGGTAAGAAAACTGAATTCGGTAAGTAACCCAACTACTCAAGCAATTGATTTGTTGTTAGATAGTGTAGTAGGGGGTTATGTTACATAATTCACAGTAGATTACAATCAATCATACACTATTGAAGAAATAATGTTTTTCAAAGGTCTGTGCAGAAGGTTCTTGAAATATTTGAATACGTGGATAAATATGTTGTTATGAGAAAAACACATAATGATTATGAAGTCCGACAACTAAAAGGGATTTTTACACATAGAGGGAGACAAAGGATAACATGAGAATTGTCTGAGAGAAGGAAGCAATGAACAAGGAAGGAAGCGACTGAGGATGCAAGAAGGCAACATACCAGGAGAAGAGTATGATCTTGGAGAGTTTCATGGAGGAAGAAGGTACAAGAGGAAAAAGACTAGGGCTAGGAGAGAAGAGCAGTGCAGTGAGACGAAAAAAAGTGAACCTTGCACACAAGTACGAATCGTGGAGATACCATATTTAGGAGGAAAATAAGAAGGGTCTAAGTCTAGTCTAGTAACAAAGGATCCAGTAATCCCTACTCAGACATGATCTTGTGTTGAATCCACGAACCTATGTGCATCACCACAATCAGAGATAAAAATTGAAGATTTTTTAAAAGCCATCATAGTTAGTCAAGAAGCACAGAGTAGTATTAGTTAGAATAGTCAGAGAAGTGCACAGAGTCAAAGTCAGAATTTGAGTCCGCCAACATCACTGAGAGGATGGACTACACAATCCAACATGAAGGGAGTAGATAATACTCTTAGACTTCCTGAATTCAAGGGAGTGGGGTCAGAGGATCTGAAACAACACTTGTTTGTGTGTGAAATAGTTTGGGCCACTAAAAAAATAGAGGATGATGCCGTAAAAATTGCGCTGTTAGCAACAACATTTATAGACCGTGCATTGGTATGGTATATGAATTTACAAAGTATTATGCCTATAGGATAGGCAGGGAATTTGGTAGAAATAAAACAATCACTACTAAAGGAGTTCAAAAATACAAAGTCGAAATCGCAGTACATCACAAAGCTAAAATAGATTAAACAGGTACAAACAGAGTCCATGTGGGATTTCAATTAACACTTTAAGAATGTAATGGGGAGATTGGATTTCCAAATTCTAGATCAACAACATAAAGAGTGGTTTATTTCTAGACTTCTACCACACATTCATAGGCCCTTGATTCAATAGAATATTACGTCACAACCTGAGGTGCTAGAGATTGGAATGAAACTAGAGGCATCACCGACAAGAGACACAGGAGGAATGACACATGTTCATACACAATTAGATGCACTAAAAATCCAGGTGGCTAAGCTTACCAAAGGAAGGGAGAAATGAGAACAAGTGTGGTGTACCAAATGTAGGATGGAGGGCCATCACAAGGAAAAATTCCTTACATTCATGCAGTATTTGGTAGTTGGAGCACCAAATCCACTACCAGGAGGGGGATACTACGAGATAAATAAGAAATGGGGACATCACCCCACAAAGTTTCCATTACTACAAAAGTATCGAAGTACACCCAATAGCTTGTTTTGCAACTTTTTCAAGTCGATAGGGCATGAAGATAAGGACTGTCGCACATTCGATCTACTAAGGGAGTGCACATCGGATATGTACTGAATCCAAGAAGAGAATACCGATGAAAAAGGAGGTGGTGCACAATATAACAATTAGAGAGAGTTAAATCCTGGGAATAGAGGAAAGTTTGGTAGAGATCGAGGAATAGAAAATTTTGGTCAAGGAGGACACAGACCGATTATCTGTTATAATTGTAATCAACTTGGACACTTGGCCTGGGATTGCCATAATCCATGTACGATGTACACATACTGCAAAGTGCTAGATCATGCGACAAAAGACTGCCCTCAAATAGTTGCGAAATGGCAGGTCAGAGGAAACCCAAATCAGACTCCGAATCAAAATGTGCAGATGATCTCAACCGAAATACGTAGTGAAGGACCAAAAATCACAGTCGTTACATGTGGAGGAGCTAGGATAGGCACTGATATGAAAACTCTAGGAAACCAAATGGAGAAATGGGTAAGGAAGTCAACAGGTCCTATTATCACTCTGTAATTTCTAGAGGTTGTAGAAGAAAGGACAAAGGTAACCAAAAAACCACTTTGGAAGTTGGGATCTAGCCCTGCCAGCTTCAGAGAGGGATCTCTCTGTAAGATTTAGATTTGTTTGGATTAGAATATTATGCTAGTTATGATAGTTTGGGATTTGTTTGCTTGTTTGAAATATTTGGCTAATTGAATGCTTAAATTACCATTGGGATATGGTGTCTGTCTTTTAAGATAGGGGTTTGTTTTAGTTTTTTATAAAGTTTCCTCACAGGGAAAGGTAGTTAAGCTATTCGGATCTAGTAAATTTAGATGAAGTGAATGGGAATAAAAGAGAGGTTTTCCATCAATTAAAGAGAGCAGTTAAGAATTGTTTTTACTTAATTTCAGTTGAAAACATAAAAATCATTCAAAGCCAGAAACAAAGTATATTGAAATAAATTATGTTCTTTAACCTTCTTTTGAATAATTAGAATTATAAAATGTAAATTCCAACCTTGTACAATATCTACTGCAAACTGATATTCAGAAAAGAACAGAAAAGATACAATGGCAAATACAAACATTACACAGAGATTTTTCACCTGGAAACCCAAATCGGGAAAACCAGCATATATTATATTCATACATTGCGTTACATTGTTTACAATACAATATAAATATAGGATCCAACGGCATCCAAAACCCTAACCCAATGACCTGGATTAGTCCAAAACCCTAATTCCTTAACCGAAACTAGAAAAAACCATCGGCAAAAAACCATGTGCCGAAACCCACCTAATATCATGTGGTCCCGGTAATATGTCGTCCCGGAAATATGTCGGCCCGACGAAAATATGTCAGCCCGGAAATATGTCGGCCCGAATACCCAACACATACCCAACACATAAAACACATACCCAACATAAAACACATAAGAATGGATAGAGATAGAAAACATGAGCTTAGAAAGACACACTTCACCAACAATATGACACGAGAATGTTGTGAAAGAGCCCTTTTTATTACTCATCGATCCTCTTGAATGATACAAAGTAGCTTTCTTGGATGCAAAAATCAACCCTCAATACTTCAAAAGGAGAAGTATTTATACATTTATTTACATAAGATCCTGTCATAAATGATCAGGATATATTTGAGGGATATCTAAACTAACTGAATCTCTAATTACAAAAATATAGGAATTTTTAGATCTGCTCAGATTTCTAGTGCTGATCTGATGGAAGTTGTTGATGATCTGTCCCTTTGAATTCTACTTAGCTATTGGTCCTTGCTGCTGAAAAATAGAACTCCTCTTTACTCAAGTAATTCACATAGTTTGTCCCACTTATTTTTTCTTGGGATTGATATTTTGAGTAATTTTCTGTAAATTTCATCCATCTCTGTGTACTTAGAAAAATAGGTTTGGTGATGAAAATATGTTTGATTTCATGTTGAATGTTCAATTCAAACTGCAATGTTTCCAAGAATTCTTTCCCAATGATACTTCCTTGTATTCCTGCAAATTTTGAATTGTCTTTTTCCACTGTCTTTAATTTCTGGTTATAATCAGGCAGGTTGATTAACTTGTCATTCAACACCAACAAACTAGGTAGTCCTTTTTTGTTTATCACCTCAAACTTGCTAAAGAATCTCTGCACACCTATGTCCATGACCTGAGATTTTTCTTCCAATTGCAACATGAGGCATTTCTTGGTCAGAACCTTTTTGATTTCCAAGATAGTTTCAGTTCTGTCCTCTATGTCCAACTCCTCTAACTCCTATTTGTTTTTAGAGCTTAGAAACCTAATTAGATCTGTGGCTTCTGTTGGATTTTCTCTGAATTATTCTTTGATAATTTCAATGGCTCCTCTAGATTTTTGAATTAATTCATGCTGCTCAAAGATGATCTGTATAGAAGGCCAAATCTCTGTCATGGATTTATTGATATCTATCCATATATTTTCCTTAGCTTGGGATAAGGTATTTTCCATGGTTTTTTATTTCCCTAACTGTTGAAATCATTGGCTTAGCCTCTAATATTTATGCATTTCTTCTTGATGAAAATCCTAGACCCTTGATTTCTCTTCTTGTAATGACTTTAATTCTTCATGTAACTTTCTAATTTCTGCTCCTTTTATGGACATGTCCTCCATAGATTTTACTAGTTTATCAGAGGCATCTGAAGTTTGTGCTAGGACTGATGTTGATGTATAAACTTCAACTATTCTTATCCTTGTCATAGGCACTGCATCTAGTGGAACCATGGACAACTGTGCATTCTACTCTTTTTCCTTAATTAGCCTGTCCATATCTGCTTCCATTTCCCTAATCTGTGAATTTTCCTCCATAATCAATTTGAGCATTTATTATTTTTATCTTTTTGTCTCAACTACTTGTTTAGTTTGTGAATCCTATGTTGCTAGAAGTTTCAATTGTTTTCTGAGTGATGCTATATCAACATTCTTCTTCTTTATCAACTCTTTTGCTGCTTTGACATTGGTTGGGTCATATCCAATTTTGATAACTAGCTCTTCTAATGATTTTATCTTATTATCCTTGGCCAAAGAAGAGATATTCTCAAAATTTAATTAGGATTGGATATTGGTCAGTGATACCTGTATTTTGGAAGCTGTCATTGAAGTGTTTGTCAGGGTTGAAAATATCATCTCCCCTGTCTGTCTGTGCATATCCATATGGTCAACATGATGGACATATTTTATATCAAACTCACATGAAGTCTTCTTGTAATCAATTGTTGTCTTTGGATAGGGGACTTGTGCCTATAAGAATGCCATTTTCATTCTTCCCTTCTCTATGTCAAAGGATGACAAAATTTAGTGCTGAAAATTATAGGTTTGTTTCCAAAATTGAGTATAAGTATTGCTATTGAGAAGTTCATTCCTTTTCTTAATTTCCTTATACTTGTCAAAAATATTTGATTCCCTTTCTCCATGAATTGATTCAGCTGTAAGAGCCGTGTTTGGATTTTTTTTTGAGGCTGGTGATGATGGAGATTTTGCAAACAAACTGTCTGACTGTGCTGAAGAGTGTGCTCCTTCCAAAAGTATTGTAGATTTCATTTCTCCCTCTTTCAGAAAAATTGTTGTGTGAATGATTTTAGTCCTATTCATATATACTTGAAAATCGTCTGATGAGACCTATGTGACTAAAGGAGAGTCTTCATTTATTGAACTTTTCTCTACTTGTCTATGAGGTGTGATGGTCTGTGAAGTGGTCATAAACACAGACTGCTCTTCTGCTTCTTGCAAACTGTTCACTTCCCACTCAACTTGGTTCATATATATCTCAATTTTTGGCCTTTGTGTGTGCACATAGGGAGTGGTATTCTGTTTGGTCCTCATCTTAGAAATTATTCCAAATGGGTCATATGACCAAGTGAATCTTAGAGGAAACTTCATATGTCTCAAGAGGATTGTTATCACTGGAATTTCATCAGCAACATTGCACACAAATGATTAGATATATACAACAATGCCAACATCAATTAGTTCACCTGGAACACCAAAATTAATTTCAAAAGGAGAAAACTATACATTTGGGAAAAAATTGACATGCACAAACTCACTAAAGGAAGCGCGCACATAGTGCAGGGGCCAACAAATCCCGTAGAGCGCACAATGCACCATACACACGACTGTGTATGAGAAAAGTTGTGCACTCCTGTGAATGACACATTTATGGTTCTTTTCGCCCCCCCAACCACTTATGGACCAACTCCCAACTTGATTTTACCTTCAAATCTGAGTGAAATCCGAATGGGGGGTTGGTCAAGGACCAAAGGGTGCCCTAAAGAGCCCCTTGTTCACACTAAGAACCAGTTGAATTTTTCCTTGAAGAAATGCTATAAATGGAGGCCATGGGTGCACTTAGAAACCAAGATATTCATAGTATTTTTATGCTGCCTCAATTCTCCCTTGAGAATCCTCTTTTATCCTTGGAGAATTATAGCATTATTGCAATAGGTCATTCCACTCATCTCTTGAGGGAATAAGCATTGATTTTCTTCATCATTTCAATTTTTCTTCCATTGTAAGAAGATATATCTATTAGGGAACTCAAGATCCCTCCCAAGGAGGAAGAGGGGACCCATAAGTCCTCATTTTTCTCTACGGTGTTTTTGCAACTAATATAGTTATCCATTGGTAGCATAATCTTGGTCATTGGTCGATTGTTTATGGTTCTAAAAGTTTCTTATCCATTCCATTTTTTATTTCCTTAGATGTTTTAGTTTGATTACTTGTTTATTTCATGTGGTTGGCTTGCTTAATCCACTCACCAACTTCTATATTGTCTAGCAGGCCCAACTAGACATGCAAGTGCCATTTTTTTTCTCACCCAAGTGACGAAACAGGCACAACAGATTGGTGACCATATTGGGGAAAGGTATCAAATTCCACCATATTTGGACTTAGAGAGAACTTATTGTTAATCCATTTGTCTTGTAGGTACCAAAACCGACCCAACATTACCTGCCAAAAGAAAGATTCTAAGTTGGAGGAGGAGAATTTCACTCAAAATTTCCCCCCCGATGCGTATCCGAATGTGCGAGGGTATTCCAGCCCAAAAGCACACACTGTGTGCACTGCGTGCCCAAAATGATTCTATTATCTGTACACTATGCACCCATTGCACCTTTGTCAAAATTGTAACCTACGCACATTTCCAGAGTTTCAAAATTGTAAGGGTTTTTGTGATGATTTAAAGCCCCCTAGCCTTCAAATTCTTGCTTTCATGCAATTTGTAATGCCCATGCACTCCACTTAGAATAATTTCCCATATGAAAGGTTAGGTAAACATAGGCACTTAGGGGGTAAAAAGAACCAAATATTCTCCTCCTTTGCTTTGGTTACCACATGGATGGCTTGTTTGGTTTGTAAAATTTAAGTTGAGATTATTGCTATCACAAATAAAACACTTACATTGGGACCAAAAATCGACTTTGATCTTTGAGTATTCTCTTCTCTCACACCATAGAGCGATATTGAGAATCAGAAAGGTGGTTAAGGGGACATTTCATCTCCCTTAAGAAAAATATTTAAGAGAGGACAAAGCCCTCCTAGGGTCCTCTTAGTTTATTTTTGAAATCATATTAAAGTTGTAAAGGGCCCATACATTCCCACATGTTGCAAACTTAGGATAGTTTCTTGGAATTTCTTTCTTAGTTTACATCACTAGGGGAGGTTAAAGATCAAAGTAACGGGCCCATACATTCCCACATGCTTGAAATATAGGATAGTTTTTCAAGATTTCTTAGTGTAAACAACAATAGGGAGTTTAAAGGATTGGTAAGGACCCACATTTCCACATGCTAGTTCTTTAGGGCTTTCAAAATTTTGCAAGGTTATACCAATGACACTTAGTAAGATAGGTAACAAAGATTTGTAAGGACCACAGGAAGTCCACATGTTGCAAATTCACACCTAACTTATTAAAATTTGGCACATTTTTTCACTTGCTCACACACAAAGTCACTCCTCACTTACATAATTTCTATCTTGAATTGTGGAGGTCGAAGTAGGTTTTCTCCAAAGGAATTCTGAAAAGTCCCACTACTTCTTTGAAAATTTTCCACACCCACTTAATTTAAATGAGATTGGTTCACACCCCCAATCTCTCAGCCCACCACATCTAATTTTTTTTCTAAAAACTCACTAAGTTTTCCTCCACAAGAGGTGCCAAAAGAATTTTTTTAGTCTAGGTAGGATCTCGGGGGTAGGCATCCAAATAACCCCCCGTTATCTAGTTCTCACATTTTCAAACATTAGAAGTTGAAAAATAGGGAACTTTAAAATCCTCTAAGTCAAGTGTTCCTACACCATAAGGTTGGGAGATACCCATGAAGGGTTGAAGGCCAAGGTTCGGTTGTTCTGTGCACCCCCCTTGAGTCACCCAACTCTTGAAAGGGATCCAACCCATGACCCATTTCTGAGGCCGAAAATATAAATGACGCACTTTGATCAAGGTGCTTAGTGACCAAGTTTAGGACATATACCCAGGTGGAAATTGTGGGCTGCAATTGCACCTTGATCATATTTTGTGTGGCTATTGGGAAATATCGGTAGCTCTTTTGGGATATGCACCCTCTACTCCTCATTATAATTGATTATTTCATCCTTCACTAGTTCCTCTTCCAGTGGCTTCAGACCCCACTATTGAGTGCTCTTGGAAGGTCTAGTGCTATTTGAGAGGAAGGATGATACATCTTTTAGGACACGATCATTTGATTTATTTTTTCCCCCGCACAGAAAAAATCCACCTACCCACATGTATGCTACAGTTGATTTATGTATGATGCTCATTTGATTACATGAAATTGTGAGTTATATTATCTTGTGAAGGTCCAAATTACACAAATCTCTTGTTCATTTATTGCTCTCATCACCATTTGCACACATCCACTTTTCTAGTCGGACATCATAGGGGACCCACATAATCCTTGTCGTTCCAGATGATTGCATAATATCCCTCCTATTTTAGGAGGAGTTCCTAGTGTTGATGACTCATTAGCTCAACCATATCACACCCCCATGAGTGCCACTATTTTGGGATCATATTTGCTTGGTTCCACTTTTCTTGGGTCCAATTCCCAAGGCCATCCATCCACTAGCTCTCCTTCACAAGGAGGTGGCGAGCAAACTTCTCATCCAAGGAGAAGTACAAACCCACTAAATCCCTCTCAAGGGTCAGGTCCACTACCTACTCACACAATGGATGGAACTAATCCTCCACCAAATCTGCTTATGCCATAGTTGGCATCTCTCAACATTCCTAATTTGACTAAACTCACGAATGATCCCATTTTACATGACCCCACATGGCACAATATGCATACAAAGATACCTTAAGATATTCCAAAATTTGAAGGAAAATCGGGGGAAGACGCCGCTAAACATGTTATGGCCTTCCACTTATGGTGCTCTTCAAACGACATCATGAATGAATTCATCCGCTTAAGGTTATTTCAAAGAACACTCACTGGTCCATCAGCCAAATGGTATGTAGACGAAAAATCAGGGTCCCATGTGACTTTTGAATCCTTGTCCAAAGCCTTTTTAGCCCTTTTTCAACTACCAGTTCACCATGACACTAGTTTAGAACTTCTCTCCAAGTGAAAACAAACCTCAACTATGCAAATTGTTGACCACATTCACGAATGGCGTCGACGATGTAGTTTATGTAAAGAAGAAACCACCAAAGAACAATGTCTTGATTGGTTTCTAAAATCACTCATCTCTATACTTGCCAAAGATGTGGCATACACCTCCCCCCAATTTGAAGAGGAAGCCATCAACAAGGCCCAACAGTTCGACCTCATTTATGCTCAGTCAGGTTACTTATACACAGGATTACCTGATGCACCCAGACCCGTACCATTTGGCCAGGACAACCCTGGAATGCCTCATGTTGCAGATGGGTTGATTGGTACCATGACACACCACAAACCTTATAACCAACTACCACTACCCTCCTCCACCTTACAGAGGGACATCTTATTACCCCCCTCCACCTTACCAACAATCATATCCTATTTCTCCCCCTCTACCCATGAGTGGACTCATGCCGACACCCATTATACGCTCGATATCTCAACCAAGTGCAGGTTCCCCTTCTACCTTAGCATATAACCTAGGCACTAGTGAAATCACTTCACCTTCATATGCGCCCTATGGATCATTTCCACAAAATAATCCATATTTTCCATTTCCTGGTCCTCCACAGCTGGTTTCTCCTCCACATGGGAAACCACACGCCGACCTTAACTTTGTTAAACCCTCTCCCATTCAACAACTTCATAATTTTGAGCATTTGAATATGGAAAATCCAACCCATCAGTCGAATAATTCCAAGAATAAAGGGAAAAACCAAAACAATAATAACCCGGGACCAGGTGGAAATAACCCCCAACAAAACCAACCTGCCGGGGGAAACCAGAATCAAGGTAACCAGAACCCCCAAGGGGACAATAAGAACAAATAACAAGGAAGGAACAACAACAACAACCTCCACATGAACTTCCCTTGCACTCTTTGTGGTGAGCATAGACATCATACTCACCTTTTCCCTAAAATTTATGACTTTAAATCGATGAAAGAATCCATGAACGTGCCATGTCCTCCAGTGCTGCTTGCCCCTTAGAAGGCCCCACAACAATATTTGCAACAACCACCCCCGACCATATTGCAAAACCCTATTCCACACCAAGGTGTGATGAATACCCAATAAGAGGTACATCATGCCCCACCACAACTGGGATAGTATCAAAACCCAGGTCCCATACACCCTGGAAATCTGACGGATCACAATATCCTCCTCACTAGCGAAGAAGAAATTATTCGAAAAATGTGCGGTCGTCAATACAACGTGCCCCATGAATCTACTCCAACCACTTCGGAAGCAACTCCAACTACATCCATAAAACCCTTGATGATTCCATGCCCTAACAATGAACCTACCATTTGTATACCTCACATTCCGTTACAATGGAATGCCAATAACCCTCAGGATAAGGCAACACACAATTACAGTCTGGTTGATGACTTGGCATAGTCTCCTGAAGCCATGTCTGTATTGGAGGTCCTCCAAACCTATCCAACTCAACGCAAATCCTTACTTTCCACCTTGGGGGAAGTAGACCCAGATGGTACTAGACTCATCATATTTGATCTAGATAGCGGAGAACCACATCTCCCCGCGTTGGTAGCTTTCCAGATACCAGTCAAGATTTGGAACATCACGGTTCATCGGTGTATCATTGATGAAGGTGCATCCACATGAATCATGTCCAAAACTGTATGGCAGAAACTTATCTCCACTGAGCTAGTACCATCCACCATCACCTTGAGAGCCTATGACAGTCGACCATCCTCCCCTGAAGGGCTCTTCCAAAATGTCCCCATCAAACTTGGGGGAAAAATCATCCTTATCGACATTGAGGTTATCGACGCTTCACTCGATTAAAATATCTTGTTTGGACGTAGCTACATGTATGCTATGAAGGCCATATCCTCTTCTGTGTTTTGAATGATGATGTTCCCCCACAATGGGAAAATCATCACCATCGACCAAATTACACATTATGAGCCTAACCACTCCACCAACATCGATAACATCTCACCTCTTGTCCACACTAGCTCATATTATTATTTTCTCATGGATGCGGGTACTGGCATTTTCAAGGAACCATCCTTGTTGGGGGCATACCATGGATCACCACCCCTCATACACCCTTAAGAACAAGTGTGTGTCTTATATTCTAATGAAAATGACAAAGGAGACACCATTCCTCCCACTGAGGCCTCTCCACATCTCGAAGTCCCACCAATTGAAGAAATATTACCTCAGGAATTCCTTGAGAGATATACTACACCACTTATCTCTGATTTCCCCCTCCCCTAGGGGAAAATCCATTCTTCTACCCCCCACCAGGAGTACAATCATTTCAGGTATCCATGATGCTTACCCTTCCCAACATGGTTCTTTCCATCCTTGTATGGTATCTTCACCCACCCGCGATGGTTCCTCAACCATATCTCCCCCCTCATTCAGAGGGAATCCCGATGCAGATTCTAGTATAGGCTCCAGCCACACCACCCTCACTCCTAACTGCCAACCACTGCCATGGTTGGGGGTAGACAGAAGAAGAAAGAGCCCTCAACTCCACTTCCTCCTCAAGTTCAATCTCCTTGTGCACTATGCGAAAGAGAGGGACACCCCACTAATAGATGTCCTTCTCTTCCGAAGTTACGCAATCTAATCCAACTCCCTCGAGCAATCACATCGCTCGCCACTTCACCAATCACATCTAGTAATACTACAACATGCTCCACTACATGAAGTAAAGGGTTGCGAACCAAATTCACTTGTGCCATCTATTCAGAATATGACCACTACACTCATCATTTCCCAACTCAACCTCAGTTTCACCAGACGCTAATGGGAGTATGCAAAACCTTTCAATACGAGCCCTCTACGCAAACCGCTTTTTGGTACTGAAGTCACTGACATCCATTATGTCTCTTCCTCAGTCCTTGAATGGATGATATACCCTTGCACTCTCTATGACTCACTTTCTCAATTCACATACCGATGTCCTTTGATGGTGGCATACCGAGGTAGTCAGTCAACCCCTATGCAACCATGTTCGACCACCTCACCACTAGTTTTTCCCTCTCGCGATACTGTACACATCACATCCCATGAACATGAGTCGCTTCCCACCCCTTTATGGTTCGTAGATAGATTGTCTGAAGATATTCCCCTAAATCCTTCGAATTCTCCAATTCATTTCCCACAGGAAATATTCCCCCCTACCACAGTTTATCACCCAAAGTATCTGGAAATTTGGTTGATGACTAGCAATCCATAGTAACATCGTTGCGATATCCCCTCTACGTATTCTCCACTTGAGGACAATCACACTGTGAAAATCACCCATGTCACCTCCCTGGATCCCCTGTATTCTCACATTTTCCACTGCGACGAAGATATCCTGGAAGAAATCACTACCCCCAATTTCCCATGGAATGCGCTCCATCATCGAG
>ML828076.1:40699-60310 GCA_009831015.1 Picea engelmannii | reverse complement strand
GACTTGGACCGTTTTTCCTTCTAACGTGATGGTCAACGAAGGAAGGACACTGTAGGGCTTAAAACCAGAGCCCTTGAAGGCTTTAAGAGTGTTCTGGGATTCATTCAAAGAAGGAGAGCCAATGGCTTTCCAGCAAGCAAGAGACATAACACATGTCGAGGCACCCTCATCGATAACGGTTCAATTTTTTTTTTTGTCAGAGACAACCACTTGGATATGGAATGAAAGTTGAGGGGGTAACCTTGGAACGTGATCTTCCAAGTCAAAGATTATTAAATTCGTATCCGTCGGATCGATTCCACCGATAGCTTTCAACAGTGCCTTCCGTTGTGCGGGACAAGTCTGAAGGACTTCAAGGGCTGACATCGTAGAAGGTGCTTGAGCTAGATCTTCACCAATGCTGTAGTTATGGGCAGCACGAGCATGAGGATTGAAAGCCAATTTTCGAATGATGCCCTTTGGGGGGGGTCACAGAACTGTGTCGAGGCGCGGTCGTTCGAGATGAAGAGGACCGTTGGTAGGTGGAGTCGCGGGAGAGGGTTGTACCAAGGAATGAGGTAAATCATCAACCTTCTTCTTAGAGGGAGAATAATCCTTGGCTCGAGTAGTGAGTGCAACATTGCTCTGCTTAGAATCGCCAGTACACATCAAAACATATGATGTAGTAGAAGATGAGGGTTGGTGATGGATGACCAACTGAGCCTGTTGTTGAGACGGGAAGGGTTGGGACAAAACGGCCGGTGCAGGTGGTTTTGGAGCTCCTTGAAGGAACTTAGTGACCTCGGCACGTCGTGGACAATTCTTCATGTAGTGATCATCACCACAGATAAGACAAGGCTATCGTGGTTTGCGCTTATCCCGGTCATCAACAGGGGTAGTTTTGGTTTGCTCTACTTGAGGAGTATTTTTTCCCTCCTTATTCTTACCGCTTCCCTTTTTAGATTTGTTTTTACCGGCAGGGGTAGATTGAATTGCATTTACCTCAGAAGTCTTTCTGGTGGGAGGGGTAGGAGATGGAGCATTTTGAACATTAGAAGAAGTAGATTTAGGGTTTGCGCTTGACATGGAATGTGGTTGGGCTTGGGTAGTACCAACCACACCGTCAACTGCATGCAAGGCAGCTGGAGTAGTAGAAGTGCTGGAAGTATCAGGACGAGGTAAGTCAGGTAGTAAATCGTAAAGGGTTCCCGTTTGTGAGTAAATGAGGTCAAGATATTGAGCATGACTGATGGCCTTCTCTTCTGTGACTACGCCACCCATGGAAATGTCCTTACCGATGTCATTTACAAATGACTTTGTGAACCACTCTGCCAGCAACTGATCGGGGAGCTGTAGTTTAATGAGACGTCATCTCCTTCACCACTCATGGATGTGATTAGATATATGAGTGGCTTTGTTCTGTTTGAAGGAAGTCAAAATCTCGGTCCCCGTGTCATAATGGATCGGTAACTGGTAATTCGTAAGGAAATCCATAGCTAGGGTGTTGAAGTCAGAGAAGAAACCTCGTGGCAATTCGATATACCACTTCGCAGCAGAACCTGTGAGGGTTCATTGAAAAAGACGTAAACGAATAGAGTCATCCATCAACAAGTTGGATGAGCACCATAGGTGAAAATTCACAACGTGATTGTTTGGGTCCTCTCCCGCTTTTCCATCGAATTTAGGAATGTCCGAGGGAAGCTTGGCTGGTATAGAAGGCCATTGGGGAGAGTGACGAATATGATCATTGAAAATCCTTGACAAATCTGGAAGATCCAAAGTGGCGAGAAAGGGTAACTGTCGATTCACCTATGGGTATTGGTGGCTTTGGGGAGGAAGCCCTGTCAGAAAACCAGTAGGACCATAAGCAGTCTGCATATAATGTGAAGAACCAGGCATATTCGGTGGTGGTTGGAGAGGATAGTAGCTCATAGGAGTATACCCTAGAACCGGGGCTTGAGTTTGAGCATTCGCCCCCCAAATGGGATTGAACGAACCTGGATATGGTTGGCCCATACTAGGAGGTATTATGGATGCAGCTGGAAACTGCTGCCCCCCAGTCGTTTGAGGAGGATTTTGTATCAACTGATTCGAATACTAGGCCAAGGACGGAGGTATGTTTTTCCCATAAGGTGGGGTTGGTCCTCCCATCGAAGGTGGAATTCCAATTGGGGGAAATGTTTCAATTGGGGGTTGTGTTCCAATTGGGACTTGCGTTCCAAAGGGAATTTTCCCACTGAGAGGGGGTTGAGTCATACCACCTTGGTGAAATTGTCCACCAACCGGAAACTGGTAATTTGGAGTGAATGATGGAATAGTGCCAATAGGATTAAGATTGCCAGTAGAAGACAAAGAAGGTCATCCAAAATGAAATTGAGGGAGTGTTGGAACAAATCCAGGAAGAAAGTGCCCAGAAGAAGAAGGACCACAAGGAGAGCTGGATGGAGTTTGCGCAGTAGTAGGAATGGAAGCATTCAATGCACGATATCTAGGTGGTAGTGTCAGAGTGACATTGGGCATTCATGGTGTGTTGATGGGAGCAAGACTAACCACAGTAAACCTAGTTGGAACACTCGTAGTAGCTGTGAGATGGGCCATTTCGGCAGGGACAGTAAAGTGATAAGCGATAGTCATCGATACTGTCTCTGTACTAGAGATTTCAGAAATCACAGGTGGGTTGATTTCAGAAATCATAGGTGAACCTGGACCAAAAAGGTCCCGTCGAAAAATACCTGTAGACCAAAAAGGATCTTGGTCCCCAAGCCCAGTCAGAGATCCAGAATACACAACAATTAAGTCTCCGGAAGAGTTTGCTCACATAAAACGTCTCGAGTATTTGTAATTCGAAAATGTGCTAGAGAGTCAATTCATTCCACTTGTGGTGTGGTGACGACTGTGACTTCACTTTTCCGAGGAGAGCCCTCAGGTGTACTTGTAGGCAAGGGTTGAGAACCTTCCAAATGCTCTGGAGATAAACCCTGCATTCTACATGAACGACGTGGAGGAGATATTGTAAATGAATGAAAAACTTCACGAAGAAAATCCTATGGTCAACTTCGAGAAACAAACAACATGCGCTAGTAAACAAAATCTAGGAAGCAACACCAAGCAAACAAGACCTTCTAATTCTGAAGCCACTAGTTGGTGATGAAATCCAATGTCACAACAACGAGACTAGAAGGGGCTGGGCGAGGGTGGAAAAGTTACGCTGACGACCTGCTTAACGGACTTACACCCTGGTACAAGCTCCCACACATAATCGTGGGTATACCCTCCAAGGAGCCCAAGTGATTTTGGTCAACGTCAATTCCATGTACCGTGAAGACTTTCCCCTTCACAGTCACCTCATGTAAGAACCTAGAAATATAGGCCACTAAGGTCACCACCAATAACAATAAATCCTAGGGGGACAATCGACAGTCCGATCCACACGCAAGGGAAGGGTATCGAGCCCGAAATCAACTCAGAAGGCTTCCACTCATCATTGTGGGTATACCTCCGAGTGATCCCCATAATACGTGCAATCTCTACACTGATATCAACAAAGTAGGGTGAGTAACTCTGTCAATATCAATGCGACCTCGTGTTTGACCCTTGTGTGAGAAGGGATTCCCAGGACAAGATGTTGCAAATGGAATTTAACACTCCCTAACACAAGATGCTATTGTGTGTTTTGTNCTTTTGGAGAGTGTATCTCTCTTCCTACTCCAAAGCGCTAGCCTAGCTAAATGTTGGTGTAATAGAGCCCTAGAAAAGAGTTACTAGTTAAATTTTATGATTGCGCAGTGTTATTAAGAGCTGTTGTTTACTCAAAGGAAAAGAAGATGAAACTGATGTTGTATAAGACTCTGAACCAACAATGCATGGATGAGAATGAAATATATCACTTTTCGTTCAATGAATCCTATGTATGGGAGGGAAAGAGAAAGTTTTCCAGATCAACCTTGCACTACAATGCAAAATTTCCTTTAAAATGCAAATGCAACAAATCACGCATCAATAACAATTCTCTATTGCTTCTTTTTCAATAATTTCAACAATTGATTTTCAATGTTTTTGAAGACGAAAAAGATTTTTGAAAGAAAAACTTTGTTCACATTTCAAAAAGGACCCACACCATGATAGTGAGAGTACAGAAAATAAAAAACCAATGAACAAGCAATGATAAAACCCAATCCACTCTTTCAATGAAAACAAAAATAACAAGCAAACCAATCTAGTCTTTTCAATTGCATAAGAAAAGTGATCTTTCAAACAATAAGAAAATGATAAAGACCAAAGAACTCAACTTTCAACTGATCACCGATCCTTAACCAATCAAGCACACTCAGATTCCAAAATCAGAGAGTATATCTTTGCCAAGAAAAGTCAAGAAATGAAAGTCAAGAACGAATGAGAGGAAGAGCCTTTGAAATCCTAAGACTATTCATGCACGGAAACAAAGACAAGAAGAACATCAATCAATGGCCCAAGAGACTCTTTTTAAGCATCTAAACTGATCTGGGCAATTCAAGATGCAAAAACTCAAATCCAAAATTTTGAAAAAATGAGTTCGCAGGCTGGCAATATTACACAGTGCGAGAATTAGTGAGTCTCGCAGGTGACTCTTGAGAAGAGTGCGAGAACCTCACACTAGACCTAAAATCATGGTGCGAACCTTATAGATTCTCAAAGGCTACTATGAAGTGTAGTGCGAGAATGTCTGTAACTTGTCAAATTTTTGGAAAAGGACATAAAATTTGAGGAGGCCTCTGAACCCAGAGGGTCTATCAGGGTATCTTGAAGACTCAGAGATTGATATGAATGGAGAAAGGTAAAACAAGAGCAAATGGCCACGGAAGAACACCAAAAGCCACAAAGAAAATGGGATGCTCCCYAGTGGAGTCACCAATTTTGTTATYGGACTAATCGGTAGGTGCAGACACTAATAGATCTCCCTAGATCCACCTGGATCTAGAACAAACCAGGACARGACATGACTCTTTCCCTAAGTTTTGACCATTTAATTAACTAGTAGGAAGGAACAAGTAACATACCTTTGTATCGCTTCCTAGGGTCTCTGTTGCTCCCGCTTCACTCCGGTGCTCTCGTGAGGTCAAGACCAAGACAACACAAACCAACCAAAGTGAAGATAGAAAAATATATTCAACTGTCAACGTATGTGTATGATCAAGGAATTACACAATAAAGTGAGAATAACTTTATGGGAAAGGGACATGCCACTGTATCATATTAACTGAAAGTAAAGATTACAACCTGATAGCCTTGATGTCACAAGCTTCCTTTCGATGGCTCTTGGCTCCAACACACACACTTGCTCAATCCTTGCATGAAGAAAATCAAATCCTCTTGATAGACTTGCTAGAGTATCCAAGGTTCTGTTCAAGCTAAGTCCTTCACACAATTCTTTCACCAATTCTCCAATGAATCTTTCTTAACCTTTTCCATGAGAATTCCATCAATATATAGGAGAGAAAGAGATAGTTACTTGGATAAGAATGATCCCACAATATCAAGGAATCTAGTACAAGGATAACCATTTGAATGCCAACCCATTCTTCTAGAAGATTCCCTTCTAGAAACATCGAGAATTCATATTTTTCCATGCTTTAGGAAGAGTTCGCACCCTAGATATTCAACACAGTGCGAGGAGTTCGCACCCCAGCTTAAGGTAGCCTACGAGAATCAGGCATTCTCGCACCCTGGGATACTAGCAGCCTGCAAACCTTCTTCATAAATGAGTTTTCTGGGAAGAGATGAAAGTAACTTTTCTCAGGAGAAAGTTCTTATGAAGAGCTTGAGTACACCATCATGATGACCAAAATCATGGGTAACAGAAAGGGAAATGCCACTGTATCATATTAATTGAAAGTAAATATTACAACCTGATATCCTTGATGTCGCAAAATTCCTTTCGATGGCTCTTGGCTCCAACACACACACTTGCTCAATCCTTGCATGAAGAAGATCAAATCCTCTTGATGGACTTGCTAGAGTCTCCAAGCTGTTGTTCAAGCTAAGTCCTTCACACAATTCTTTCACCAATTCTCCAATGAATATTGCTTAACCTTTTCCATGAGAATTCCCTCAATATATAGGAGAGAATGAGATAGTTACTTGGATAAGAATGATCCCACAACATCAGGGAATCCAATACAAGGATAACCATTCGAATGCCAACCCATTCTTCTAGAAAATTCCCTTCTAGAACCATCAAGAATTCATCTTTTTCCATGCTTTAGGACGAGTTCACACCCTATCTATTCAGCACAGTGCGAGAAGTTCACACCCTGGCTTAAGGCAGCCTGCGAGAATGGGTCATTCTCGCACCTTAATATATTAACATCTTGCGAACCCTCTTAAAAAGTGAGTTTTCTGGGAAGAGATGAAATTAACTTTTCTCAGGAGAAAGTTCTTATGAAGAGCTTGAGTACACCATCATTAATACACCATCATGATGACCAAAATCATGGGTAACAGAATGCCCCCCAAAGTATGAGTTTGGAATCGGTGACAGCCAAAAGACTTTGTAAGCTGCATGTGTGTGTCGAAAACCAGGAGCACACCTAATCGAAAACCTGCGAACAACCAAGCATCTACAGAATATCATATATACCAATTCTAAGGTAGGCATTCCCATACTCAGATCACAGATGGATGAAAATTGTAGACATGGGTCATGGCCACCAATCATACACTGTGGATCCATGCCGTCAAAATATAGCATAGCCACTAGGAATACACTGTGGATCTATGCGAAAAAATTCAAATTGAGACGACATAGCCATGAGACATACACAGTGGATCTATGTGTCACAGATTATACATTCTCCATCGTAACCTAGACAAAGAGATGATATCCAGGGTCTTCAATCTCGTCGCCCAAAGTACGAATCTAACCATGTGATTACATGTGTTGAATTCGAACATGGCAGAAACCACTTGATTACCGGTCATTGATGAAACCGTTAACAAGTGCGAGGGAAATCACCATTTATGTCAATGGCTCCCAAGGTACTCTAGTTCAATCCATCGAGTGTGAATGAATGAGTTGAAGTTGAACATCCGATGGAATCTTTTGATCAGGGGTCAATGATGTAAACCCACTGTCGAAAGCAAGGAAACCTGCCATTGAGGCATGAAAGCTCCAAGGTACCAAAGAATTTCTAAGTCTTGATTCCAGATAATGAGCTGAAGTCGATGGAACAAAACTTGTCACAAGAGGGCCTTGATGTATGCCCCATCAATGACACGAAATGAGTAACATATTTTGAAGGTGAAACAAAGTATGATGTAAATTGAACTGGACACAGGGAAGGCCGACACAGAGAGAATGGAAAACTGTAGATGGCCGACTCAATAGAGGTTTCAGATGGACTTCTCTTGAACATAAGAATGACACGACCAATGATTTGGTAGCATTGACTCAAAGACGACATAGGGAATGACCTTATAGCAAATTGAATGAGAGACAAATGGATTTCCCAAACCAGCTTCAAGTGATGAATAGGGGGTGTCATGTTCAAGAGAGACACTTATTTCCAATCAATACGAAGATGAAAACATATCCCTTTCCCAAATTCCCCCCCACCATTTCTGGCGAGTACCTCTTTATTTTTACGCAAGCTTGAGGAGGATAACATATGCTTGTTGATATAAGCTTATCCTTCGGATAAGTCCTTCGGAGTATGTTTAATGAACCCTAAGAAGGAGTGGTTTGGTCCCATTACGAGTCTGTCAATGTTTGTTTAACGAGTCCAGAGATCGAAAACTCGAAGGTTTTTCATGATTCTATAGTCTGGAAAAACACTTAAAAGAGAAATCTCTCAGTTCCTTTTTCATAAAATAGTCCGATGAGATCGAAAAAGAGATAAATTATCGCTCACCAGACGCTTTATTTAGATACTTTATCGAGCGTGAAAATAGCAAGGTCGCTCGACTATCTTTTCATGTTTAGAGAGTCTGAAAAGAGCTTAAAGAGGACTCCAGGGGGGTTTCTTTTTCGTATAACCTTATTGAGCTTGAAAAAGTGATAAAAGTATGCTCAATCGCATTCTCATGTATTTTCAAGTGCGAGAACGGACAAATACCATGCTCGAGGTTTTATACAAAAACCATAAAAAACAATCAAAACATGCGATGGAAAAAAACAATTATGTCCGCATCCCGGTACATGACCATCAAAGTCATTATGCATGCAAAAGTTACACTCAAAAGGGCATTAGGGATTAGGTTTTAGTAAATAAATAATTATTAAAAAACCAAATAACATGGTAAAAGTAAATAAAAAGGAGTAAAACTCTTTTTACCATATCATTTTCACTTTTCCACTATATGAGCCCCAAAACCCCTCTTTTACCCTCGAAGTTTGACATCAGATTGCGGGAGTTACGAGCATCCATTCATCGAGCCGTCAGCGACAGTGAGGTAGGCTCTTTATCCTTTACTCTTTCATGGTTTAATTTTTCATTTTCATTGGTTAAAATTCATTTTTTGAGTTGGTTTTGTGAGCCCTACTTGTGCTCATCCATTCTTGTAGGTGTGCTACACGGGACCTGCGAGAATGGGGCATTCTCACAGGTGAGCCCATAGAAGCCTGCGAGGTTCTCACACTGTGCCTAAAGGGCACCTGCGAGAACTGCAAAGCACAATTTTTTTTTAAAAATTTACTCAATGAAAGAGAACCAATTAATGAATAGAGTTGCTAATCTTCTTTTTGTGCTTCTTATGTAGGTAATTGGCCATAAAAATGGTTCTTGAATGGCGCGAATGGGAGAATGAAGAAGACAATTCTATTTCCGGAAATCATCCACCCACTATTGCTGCTCTAAGAAACTGTGGCCTTCTGAAGTACTTTCGTATCCCGGGCATGAGGGCCCAAGTCAGGTTATTAGAGTACCTGATGCATATGTGGGATCCCAATCAACAGGTATTTCATGTGGGGGTCCACACACTGTCCTTAGATATTGAGGACATTTACTTTTTGACTGGACTGTCACAGTGTGGGTACCATGTGAGCCTGACTGGTAGCAGAGGTGGTGGGCTGCCCATGAGTGAGTACTGCCGCATACACTGTGTTCCTGAGGCAGAGAGGAAGAAAGGAAAAGTAGCTATTTGGGGGTATGGGATTTGACCCTCCGTACTATCTTGTTCACCATAGCTTGGATGGCGGGGAGCTTCGCTCCTCACTTGGCACTACAGAGTTACTTCCAGTATGCTATAGAGTGTACTAAACCTCGGGTTTTCAACTAGGCAGATGCTGTGCTACGTAGTATGAAAAAGCAGTTGACCAAATGAAAATGAGGCGACCTGAAGCAATTTGGGTACAGATATTTGTTAGTGTCCTTCTTCCTTGAGAGGGTTCCATTACTGAGGCTGCAGGTTGAGTGAAATTTACCAGCTCCCAGGGATCCAAGGATGCTGATATGGTGTCGGCTCATGGCCCGGCACGTAGCTGGACTGATCATCAAGTATGATGATACCTTCTTTGAATGGCTTCAACCACAGATGTTGATGGTTGACGATTATGCTTATGTCGGGTTGGATTTCCGAGGAGATCTGGACTTGGTACTGCCAGAGGATGCTCAGTGGGGGGAACTTGGTAAGAAGTACACACATTTTTTTTCTTTTTAATTTTTTTTGTGAATTTTAATCATATTCAAATGTTTTTTATATGTTCGTCCAAAGACTAAATACAAAATTCTTTTTTGATGACACATATGTTGGAACTTACCGACCTCCTGGTACTTCTCCCATTCAACGGCGAGGAGAGGTAGCACCAACGCCACAATATGACGAGGATTATCAAGTAGTGGAACAAAACCTAGAGCGCTTGACTGTAGATATTCTAGACATGCCTCTTGAAGAGGTTCCGCGACGTGATCAACATCATACAGTAGGGGTGTTAGGGTCCATGAGTCGACTGCTCCGTAGGGTTTCTTGGGCAGTCATGTGTTACCATGAACGCCATCCATGACGTCACTTTGTAGAAGCTATGAGCTTCAGATTTTGATATTTTGGTCTTCGGACAAAACTTTTTGTAAAAAAGTCTTTTGATCGTTATATATACAGACAACTTCTACCGGTTTATCATGTGTTGTGTGAACATTGATGTGATTGATTTATAAATGATTCAAATGTCTATCTAATACATAGTTAGCCAATGCATCTGTTAATGTATTTAGACATCTAGGAATATGTTGATATTCAATGTAATCAAAATAATGTTCCAAGAGGATAATTCACAAATACACCCGTAACAAAGTAGGACTTTGAATAGTATAGACATTACTTAACTATAGTACTACAAGCTGCGAATCGAGTCTCACAACCAAATGACGGATTTCGAGCGAGATAGAATCAATCAATAATTCAATAACGACACTATAATCTACAATGTTGTTGGTTGCACAGCCGAGACACACACCTCGTAAGGAGACAAGTTCGTTTGTAGGGGCGTAAATTTCCCATGCAGCGGAAGCAAGGTTCTGAGTACTATGGCTAGCACCATCAGCGAAGCCAATATAGGGTAGTGAAGACTCCGACATCTGGAAATCAAACACAATGTCACATAAGGGCAGAGACTAGATAATGACAAAAGAAATCTATAGTAACACACAAGAAGTATGATACAATAAAAATACAAGTACTCGTGCACAAATGATTTTATGCATAGTACTTATTCAAGTACAACCCATTCCTAGGTTCACTTAAAGGGATACCATCATAATCTACTAACTCATAAGCTCCTTTTTCCAAAACTTGTCGAATGATATAAGGACCTCGCCACATGGCTTCGAATTTCCTAGCTCCTAACATATCTCGATCTTGTTCATAGAGAAGAACAAGATCACCTTCGGAGAAAACGTGAGGCTTGACATGTTTATCGTAGTGGGCCTTGACACGCTTTTTCTGAGCTTCTATGACTAGGGTGGCATCATGTCGAGTTTCGTCTAATCGCATAAGATACAATAGACATTCTTCCTCAACAGAAGTGTTTTGTAGGAGTTCAACAACTAGTTTTAAAGAGGGTATCTCGCATTCAATCGGGACAATGGCTTCCACACCATAGACTAACCGGAAAGGTGTAAACCTAGTAGCAGACTTGACAGATGTCCAGTAAGCCCACAATGCTGAAAACAACATTGTGTGCCAACTTGTTTTATGAATCCCTATCATTCGTCAGAGCATAGTTATGAGAACTTTGTTAATTTCTTCGACTTGGCTGTTGGCTTGTGGGTAATAGGGTGTTGAGTTATCATGGCGAAGACCCAACTTTTCAGTAAGTTCAGACATCATAAAATTCCTAAAGTGGCTACCATGATCAGTGACGATAGCTTGGGGAACACCAAAATGAGCTATGACGTGATTAAAAATGAATAATGTTGCGGTCTTTCTAGTGTTGTCAAATGGTGACATCGCCTCGGCCCATTTCTTAAAGTAATCGACAGCTACAATAATGTAACCATGCCCCCCGGCCGAGTAAGGGTGACATGTCATGAAATCAATTCCCCATTTCGCAAAGGGACCAACTGAGACCACAGGGTGAAGAGGAACGAGATGAGACCGTATCTTATTATTAAACATCTGGCAAGCATGGCATTTTTGAACGACAATTATGCAGTCATTAAATAAAGAAGGCCAAAAAAACCCTGCTCATAAGATCTTCTCGGCAGTAGCATACCCAGACATATGACCACCACATGCTCCAGAATGGAAGTCATTCAGAGCTTTCTCGGCTTCGTCAAACGTTAGACAACGTCGAAAAACAGAGTCAATCCCCTGACGATAAAGAGTATCCCCGAGGATAATGTATTGATGGGCTTGATAGCATATTCGACGTCATTCAGTACTGGACAAAGTTGGCTGGAAAGTATGGATTTGGAGATATATAATGATATCACCATACCAAAGATCATCAGTGCTAGTAAGGAAAAGAGATTCATCGGGTAATGAATCAGCTGCTACATTTTCCGTTGTAGAATGGGGAAAGTCGCATATCAACTCAGCAAAGACTAAGGACTTCTTAGACTTGGTGCATTCGAATTCCAAGTCAAACTCCTGGAGTATCACAATCCATTTGGAGTATTTTCCCCCTAGCAATTGATGGGTGAGAATGTGTTGCATAGGGTTGCAATGAGAAATCACTGTAGTCTTGCGTGAGAGGATATAGTGCCGGAAGCGTTGGACGGCTTGGATGGCAGCCAAGGCCAGTTTATCGACATGTAAATACTTGATTTCAGTAGGCGTTAGACTTCGACTCAAGTAGTAGATAACATGTTCGTCGTTAGCATCATCCTCTTGGACGAGAACCATACCAATGGTGTAATCTGAGGCAACAAGGTAGAGGAAATAATCGCGACTGTAATCGGGGGGAAAGAGAAGCGGAGCACGCGTTAGGGACAATTTCAAAGCTTCAAAAGAATTGTTGGCAATGGTATCCCAGATGAACTCTGAACCCTTTTTTAAGAGCCGTGTAAATCCATGAGTTATCTCGGCATAATTTGGGATAAAACGAAGAAGAAAGTTTGCTTTCCCCTGCAAAATTTGTAACTGGTGAAGAGTAGAAGGAGGAGGGAGATTAAGGATCACCTCAACCTTTAAAGGATCCACCCGGATCCCTTGATGCAAAACGATAAAACCTAGAAGGAGGCCGGATTCCACACAGAAAACACACTTATGAGGATTCAAACGTATACGATAGAACCAACAACGAACGAAAATGGCTCGGAGGTGGGTTGGGTGATCGACTCGGCGCATTGAATGAGTGGGTAAATCATCCAAATATGGTTGAACGATGTGCTTGATATCATGGAAAGCATAAGACATAGCGTGTTGAAAAGTTGCGCCAGTGTTCTTGAGACCGAAAGGAAGTTTCCGATAGGCAAAAGTACCCCAAGGACAAATAAAAGAAGTCTTATGTTGATCCTTGGGAATAATGTTGATTGGATTATACCCGGAGAAACCATCCATGAGAGAGAAGATTTCACTTCCAGTGCAATTGTCAACAATCTGATCGACGAAGGGGGTAGGAAATTTGTCTTTGGGACAAGCTTTGTGGATATCCCTATAATCAACGCATACACGAATGGTGCCTTGTTTCTTTTCAATCGGGACAATATTGGAAACCCAGTCTGAGAGAGCCACCGGATAAATAAAGTCGGCTTTAAGAAGTTTCTCGACTTCGAGCTTGATAGCAGCTGCTTTACGTGGGTGAACTAGATGAAGGTGTTTCCAGATGGGTTTAGCGTTAGGGTTTGTCTTTATCTCATGTATCACAATCTCAGGGTTGATACCCGACATTTCTTTGTAGCTCCAGGTGAAGATGTCACGAAACTCTTTGAAAAGGGATGTGTAGGTGATGATTTTTTCAGAATAACATGAAGCTCCGATATGGACATTTTCGACAATCCCAGGTTTGATGGATATGTCAAGGGGAATAGTGGGAGAAATATTTCTTTAGTTCCCTTCAGAAAACACATCATGTGCAGACTCGGGAATGGTGGAGATGACGACAACGGTCAACAGAGTCGAGATCCCTTGGTAGTTCTCAATGGTATGTTGCTCCAGAAAGAGGATGGAACGATGATGTCCATTTTCCCAAGGGGTGTCCTCCATGACAGACATGATCATCTCGTCAGTGGGAAAAATGAAACGAAAAGGATCGGGAGACAACTCACCAAGAGAGGGGGTATAAGGTGTTGCCGATTGAATGGCCTGATAGGTGGATTCAACCAAACTTAACGGCATTGCGTCACCGAAATGAAGATGATCTCTAGGGTCAGGTACTATCCAGAGGTCGTGAGATGCAGGAAGTTCATGAGGCGAGGTGGAGATCATGTTGATGGAAGCAACAGACGAGCGTGGAACATCGGGCGGTGGAATGGGGAAAGTACCCATTAACGAAGAGTATTTTAGAAGGCCTACACCGACGTTCTCATAACCCGGTGGCGTTTTAGAAATAAACGGTACGTTGCCAGTACAGGTATCAGAATTAAAGAAGGCTAGTTGGTCGACGGTAACAATCTTTCCTTGATGAGGGAAACGTACTACACAGAAAAGGGTCAACACAACTGCGTGCATGGAATCGATCCAGTTGCGGCCAAGTAAAATATTGTAATCAAGGGGAGCGTCAAAGACTTCCACTTCGAATTGGACTGTTTTTCCTTCTATCATGATGGGAAACGAAGGAAGGACACCGTAGGGATTAAAACCGGAGTTGTTGAAGGCTTTAAGACTATTCTGGGATTCATTCAAAGAAGGAGAGCCAATGGCTTTCCAACAAGCAAGAGACATAACACATGTCGAGGCACCCTCATCGATCACGGTTCGACAAATGTTTTTGTCAGAGACAACCACTTGGATATGGAACGCGAGTTGAGGTGGTAACCTTGGAATGTGATCTTCCAAGTCAAAGATTATTAAATTCGTATCCGTCGGATCGATTCCACCGATAGCTTTCAACAGTGCCTTCCGTTGTGTAGGAAAACTCTGAAGGACTTCGAGGGCTGACATCACAGAAGGTGCTTGAGCCAGATCTTCAACAATGCTGTAGTTCTAGGCAACACGAGCATGAGGATTGAAAGACAATTTCTAAATGACACCCTTTTGGGGGGGGTCGCAAAACTATGTCGAGGCTCGGTCATTTGAGATGAAGAGGATCGTTGGTAGGTGGAGTCATGGGAGAGAGTTGTACCCAGGAAGGGGGTAAATCATCAACCTGCTCCTTAGAGGGAGAATAATCTTTGGCTTGAGTGGTGAGTGCAACATTGCTCTGTTTTGAATCGCTAGTACACATCAAAACATAGGATGTGGTAGAAGAGGAGGGTTGGTCATGAATGACCAATTGAGCCTGTTGTTGAGACGGGAAGGGTTGGGACAAAACGACTGGTGCAGGTGGTTTTGGAGCTCCTTGAAGGAACTTAGTGACCTTGACATGTCGTGGACAATCCTTCATGTAGTGATCATCACCACATATAAGACAAGGGTATCGTGGTTTGCGCTTATCCCGATCGTCAACAAGGGTAGTTTTGGTTTTCTCTGCTTGAGGAGTATTTTTTCCCTCCTTATTCTTACCCCTTCCCTTTTTAGATTTGTTTTTACCGGCAGGGGTAGATTGAATTTCATTTACCTCAGAAGTCTTGCCGGTGGGAGGGGTAGGAGACAAAGCATTTTGAACATTAGAAGGAGTAGGTTTGGGGTTTGTTCTTGAGGTGGAATGTGGTTGGGCCTTGAAAGTACCAATCACATCGTCAGCTGCATGTGAAGCAACTGGAGTAGTTGAAGCGCTGGAAGTAGAAGGACGAGGTAAGTCAGGTAGTAAGTCGTAAAGGGTTCCCGTTTGTGAATAAACGAGGTCAAGATATTGAGCTCGACTTATAGCCTGCTCTTCCGTGAATACTCCACCCATGGCAATGTCACGACCAATGTCATTCACAAATGATTTTGTGAACCATTCTGCCAGCAACTGATCGAGGAGTTCGAGTTTAATGAGACGACGTCTCCGTCGCCACTCATGAATGTGATTGGATATATGAGTGGCCTTGTTCTGTTTGAAAGAAGTTAAAATCTCGGTCCCCATGTCATAATGGATCGGTAACTGGTAATGTGTGAGGAAAGACATAGCGAGGGTGTTGAAGTCAGAGAAGAAACCTCGTGGCAATTCGATATACCACTTCGCAGCAGAACCTATGAGGGTTCATTGAAAAAGACGTAAACGAATAGAGTCATCCATCAATGAGTTGGATGAACACCATAGGTGAAAAGTCATAACGTGATTGTTTGGGTCCTCTCCCACTTTGCCGTCGAATTTAGGAATGTCCGATGGTAGCTTGGTGGGTATAGCAGGCCATTGGGGAGAGTGGCGAATTTGATCATTTAAAATCCTTGACAAATCTGGAAGATCCAAAGTGGCTATAAAGGGTAACTGTCGATTCACCTGCGGGTATTGGTGGCTTTGGGGAGGAAGCCCTGTCGGCAAACTAGTAGGACTATAAGCAGTATGCATATAATGTGAAGACCCAGGAATATTTGGTGGTGGTTGAAATGGATAGTAGCTCATAGGATTATACCCTTGAAGAGGGACTTGAGTTTGAGAATTTTCCCCCCAAATGGGATTGAATGAACCTAGATATGGTTGGCCCATACTAGGAGGTATTACAGATGCAACTGGAAACTGCTGCCCCCCAGTCGATTGAGGAGGATGTTGTATCAACTGATTCTAATACTGGGCCAAGGACGGAGGTATGTTTTTCCCATAAGGTGGGGTCAATCCTCCCATCGAAGGTGGTGTTCCAATTGGGGGCAATGTTCCAATTGGGGGTTGTGTTCCAATTGGGATTTGTGTTCCAAAAGGAATTTGCCCGCGGAGAGGGGGTTGAGTCATACCACCTTGGTGAAATTGTCCACCAATCAGAAACTGGTAATTTGGAGTGAATGATGGAATAACATCACTAGGATTAAGACTGCCAGTAGAAGATGAAGAAGGTCCTCCAAAAGGAAATTGAGGGAGTGCTGGAATAAAACCGGGAAGAGAGTGCCCAGAAGAAGAAGGACCACCAGGAGAGCCAGATGGAGTTTGCGCAAGAGTAGGAATGGAAGCATTCAATGCACGGTATCCGGGTGGTAGTGTCGGAGTGACGTTGGGTGTTCACGGTGTGTTGATGGGAGAAAAACTAACCGCAGTAAACCTGGTTGGAACACTCGTAGTATCTGTGAGATGGGCCATTTCGGCAGGGACGATAAAGTGATAGGCGGTGGTCAATGGTACTGTCTCTAGGCTAGAGATTTCGGAGATAATGGGTGGGTTGATTTCAGAAATCATAGGTGAACCTGGACCAAAAAGGTCCCGTTGGAAAACACCTGTAGACCAAAAAAGATCTTGGCCTTCTATGCCTGGAAAGGGTCCAACTGGTGATCCAGAAGATGTAACAACTAAGTCTCTGGAAGAATCACTGTGAAGTCGAAAGTCCTCTTGAGTTTTTGTAATTCGAAAATGTTCTAGAGAGTCAATTCGTTCCACTTGTGGTGTGGTGACGACTGTGACTTCAATTTGCCGAGGAGATCCCTCAGGTGTACTTGTAGGCAAGGGTTGAGAACCATCCAGATGCTCTGGAGATAAACCCTGCATTCTACTTGAACGATGTGGATGAACTATTGTAAACGAGTGACAAAATTCACGAAGAAAATCTTATGGTCAACTTCGATAAACAAACAACACGCGCTAGTAAAGAAAATCTAGGAAGCAATCACCAAGCAAACAAGACCTTCTAATTCTGAAGCCACTAGTTGGTGATGAAATCCAACATCGCAACAACGATATGAGAAGGGGCTGGGCTAGGGTGGAAACGTTACGTTGACGACCTACTTAACGGACTTACACCCTGGTGCAAACTCCCACACATAATCATGGGTATACCCTCCAAGGAGCCCGAGTGAGTTTGGTCAATGTCAATTCCAGGTACTGTGAAGACTTTCTCCTTCATAGTCACCTCGTGTAAGAACCTAGAAAGATAGGCCACTAAGGTTACCACCAACAACAATAAAGCCTGGGGGGACAGTCAACAGTTCGATCCACATGCAAGGGCAGGGTATCTAGCCCAAAATCAACTCAAAAGGATTCCACTCATCATTGTGGGTATACCTCCAAGTGATCCCCGTAATACGTGTAATCTCTACACTGATATCAACAAAGCAGGGTGAGTAACTCTGGCAATATCAATGCGACCTCGTACTTGACCCTTGTGTGAGAAGGGATTCCCAGGACAAGATGTTGCAAATGGAATTTAACACTCCTTAACACAAGATGCTATTGTGTGTTTTGTGCTTTGGAGAGTGTATCTCTCTTCCTACTGCAAAGCACTAGCCTAGCTAAAGGTTGGTGGAATAGAGCCCTAGAAAAGAGTTACTAGGTAAATTTTACAATTGCACAGTGTTATTAAGAGCTGTTGTTTACTCAAAGGAAAAGGAGATGAAACTGATGTTGTATAAGACTCTGACCCAACAATGCATGGCTGAGAATGAAATATATCAATTTCTGTTCAATGAATCCTATGTATGGGAGGGAAAGAGAAGTTTGCTGGATCAAACTCTGAACTACAAGACACAATTTCCTTTAAAATGCAAATGCAACAAATCATGCATCAATAACCATTCTCTATTGTTTTCTTTTTCAATAATTTCAACAATTGATTTTCAATGTTTTCGAAAACGAAAATGATTTTTGAAAGAAAATTTTTTTTTCACTTTACAAAAAGGACCCACACCATGATAGTGAGAGTACAGAAAAGAAAAAACCAATGAGCAAGCAATGATAAAAACCCAAACCACTCTTTCAATGAAAACAAAAATAACAAGCAAACCAATCTAGTCTTTTCAATTGCATAAGAAAAGTGATCTTTCAAACAATAAGCAAATGATAAAGACTAAGAAACTTAACTTTCAACCGATCACCAGTCCTTAACCAATCAAGCACACTCAGATTCCAAAATCAGAGAGTATAGCTTTGCTAGGAAAAGTCAAGAAATGAAAGTCAAGAACAATGTGACAGGAAGAGCCTTTGAAATCCTAAGACTGCTCGTGCATGAAAATGAAGACAAGAAAAACATCAATAAATGGTCCAAGAAACTCTTTTTAGGCATCTAAACTGATCTGGGCAATTCAATATGCAAAAACTCAAATCCAAAACTTTGAAAAAATGAGTTCGCAGGCTGGCAATATTACACAGTGCAAGAATTAGTGATTCTCGCAGGTGGCCCTTGAGCAGAGTGAGAGAACCTCGCACTGAACCTAAAGATAGGGTGCGAACTCAGTGTGTTCTCATAGGCTACTGTGGAGTTTAATGCGAGAATGTATGAAACTAGTCAAGTTTTTGGAAAATGTCACAAAATTTGAAGAGGCCTCTGGACCCAGAGGGTCTATCAGGGTATCCTGAAGACTCATAGATTGATATGAATGGAGAAAGGTAAGACAAGAACAAATGGCCAAGGAAAATACCAAAAACCACAATGAAAACGGGTTATAATCCCTAGTGGAGTCGCCAATTTTGTTATCGGACTAATTGGTAGGTGCAGACACTAACAGATCTCCCTAGATCCACCTGGATCTAGAACAAAACAAGACAGGACATTACTCTTTCCCTAAGTTTTGACCATTGAATTAGCTAGTAGGAAGGAACAAGTAACATACCTTAGTATCACTTCCTAGGGTCTCTGTTGCTCCCACTTCGCTCCGGTGCTCTTGTGAGGTCGAGACCAAGACAACACAAGCCAACCAAAGTGAAGATAGCAAAATATATTCAAATGTCAACTTATGTGTATGATCAAAGAATTACACAATAAAGTGAGAATAACTTTATGGGAAAGGGACATGCCACTGTATCATATTAATTGAAAGTAAAGATTACAACCTGATAGCGTTGATGTCGCAAACTTCCTTTTGATGGCTCTTGGCTCCAACACACACACTTTCTCAATCCTTGCATGAAGAAGATCAAATCCTCTTGATGGACTTGCTAGAGTCTCCAAGCTGCTGTTCAAGCTAAGTCCTTCACACAATTCTTTCACCAATTCTCCAATGAATCTTACTTAACCTTTTCCATGAGAATTCACTCAATATATAGGAGAGAATGAGATA